>CAUJRU010001503.1:0-144513 GCA_963277665.1 Viscum album | reverse complement strand
ATGGATTCTAATAATTTAGGAATTTAATATAGAAATTTGGGATAAAAAGGAGAAGAGAACATGGTAGTAGACCACATTAGTAGGAATTTCCCATACATAGAAAAACATATTGACCCATCTCTCCACATTGGGGAATTATTCCCTGATGATAACCTTTATAATGTAGTGGACCTTACCCCTAAGTATGTAGACATTTTTATTTTTTGGTAACATCTAGGGTCCCCAATGATTTTATCACTTAACAATCCTAAATACTTATTCTTGAGTCATGATGGTACATTTGGTATCACCCATACTTGTAGAGAATTTTTAGTGACTGGGTTGTTCATTGGTGTGTCCCCAACCTTGAGTTTACCTCATTTTTTAGCTTCTACCACACTTTGTCTTATGGGCCCACTTTGGATCTTAACATATAGCTCAAAATGTCTTTGACTCTGGATTTTATTGTTCAATATTGCATTATGATGCCTGTCAGTTTTTTAATTCATGCACACAATATCGATTCACTGGGAAAATATCCAAAAGGAATGAAATTCCCCAAAAAACCCATGTTATTTTGTTATATATTTGATACATAGGGCATTTAAATCCTGGGTACTTTTCCAAATTCATTTCTCTTTGTGCACATCTTATTTTCCGTTGACTATGTTTCTAAATGGGTTGAAGCAAATGCTACAAGGATTAATGAATCTCGAGTGGTTGTTGATTTTGTGAGATCTCAAATTTTCAATAGGTTTGGTTTTCCAATACTCATCATTACTGACCAAGGTTCACTTTCTTGTATTAAAAATATTAAAAACTTGCTCATTAAATATGGGATTGTATATAAAATATTTACTTCATATAACTCCAAAAATAACATAAAAGTAGATATTTCAAATCAGGAAGTTAATAAATTCTTGGAAAAAATTGGTACAACCCAATAGGAAAGATTGGAGTTTATGCTTAGATGATGCACTTTGGACATACCATTTAGATTTTAAAACCCCAATCAAAATTTCACCATATCATATTGTGTTTGGAAAGTATTTTCACATCACTGTGGAGGTAGAGTACCATACATATTTAGTTGTTAAACAATGTAATATGAACCTCATAGATCTAGGTGAGAATAGGAAGTTGCACATTCACAAGATAAAGGAAATTAAAAGAGACTCATATGAGAACTCCTTGATCTATAAGGAGATAAAAAAGGATTCCCATGACTACCTCATCCTTCATCATCAATTCCTCATTGGGAAAAAGGTCCTCCTTTACAATCCAAGGCTGAAATTACATCCAAGTAATATTCATTACTTCTAGTTTTACCATACTCTATTACTAATTTATATCCATGTGGTGTTATAAAGGTTCAAAATTAAAAGACCAAAAAAACATTAAATTTTAATGGATAGTGGATGGAGCACTTTTATGAGACCATTCCAAAGTCTCATGTAGAGGAAATCTATGTTCAAGAAGAAAATTACCAGTAAAACCTACTAGGGTTTATCCTTCCTTCCCACATTATCCTTTCTTATAGTGAGTAAACTACACACTATAGGTGTGGGGGATGGGAACATTACTTACATTAGTTAGGATGTGTTATCATCTTTCTTACTTTTTCTCCTTTTTTACTTACTTTATATTATTTTTTACTCTTCACTACATTCTTAAGTTCATTAAGATTTTCATTATCTTTATTCATTTTCTCTTTTTTTTCTTACTATATAGTATTTTTAACTTCCCCCCTTTGTGTCTGAATACTCATTTTTTTTATTCCCACCTAATTAAGTAAATTATTTAAAATGAATGATTAATTTACCCATTTCAAGTTATTTTAACATTTAAATAAAACTTCATTCACTGATGGCATGTGATTTTGAGCAAGAAATTAACATTGAGGTGTGACTTTTTTAGTAAATTGGTTATTTTTTGATGATATAAATGGATGCATCTCTATAAAACCTTTGCTATTATTGATACCCTTTATGTAAGTAGTTTATGGGTTAATAATGTCACTTAAAATCTCCACACATATTTTCACCCAACCATGAAGTGTGAATATTTATTACTCAATATAAGGTAAATATAAGGTATGTTGATATTTTTAACTTTATAAAATGATTTTTTCATAAGTTTGTTCCTTGTCCAATATGTTTTATTACTGTACCGTATTTACCTATACGTGTGTACCTATCATATTACTGTTGTATTACCTTAAAAAAACACACAAAAATAATAATAATGAGGGGAGTGATGAAATGTAAAACATATAGAGATATATATATCAATAGATTATGGTTTTAATTATAGGAATGATTAAGTGAGTGGGTCTTAAAATTTTATTAAAAATGATTTAAGGAAGGTTTGGTGTAATTAATTGTGAAATAAGTATTCTTTTAAATTAACATATATTTACTGGATAACGAGTGTGGAGAATAACCTAGAATGGTTTTCACACACACAAGTGGGGATTTATTGGCATATTTTAATCAAGGATTTTCTTACTTGGAAAAATATTATACATCTCCTTGAATTTCATTTTGATATAATTTATGAGAGATATTTTTCCATGATCACTGAGTATAATGCCATGTTGTGGTTTTTGATTTGATTACACTACTATCAAGAATTAAATTTTCATTAAATGTTAAATTTTCATGAAGTTGGGAATATCTCTATGAATAATTTTTGGAAATGTGAATTTTCCCATTATTGAAAATGGTTAGGTATGGGGGTGTGATTATACCATGATTCACTATTTTATTTCAAACTTATAACAATGTTTTAAATATTTTTTATATTAAAAACTCCAAATTTAATAAAAACTTTTAATTCATGTTTGATTCAATAATTTTTTGTTTTTCACTATTTAAAAGGAAAATTTCAATTTTTGTGATGATTTTATTATATGTAGAGGTGATTTGGAGAGCCCATGATGGAATTCAAGAAAAGAGGGCCAAACTACATAGGATCCCAAGCACACATGTAGACTCAAATGAAAAAATTCATCTAATCCGTGCATCCAATTGGCTTAAATTTTATGCGATGATACAAAATTAAATGTTCTATAACTATTATGAAGGAACCTAATCCCAATTCAACCATAAAGAGCCCCAAATGAACTGATTTTTCCAAGAAATATAATCTAATAAAAGTTAAAAGTTTTTTTCTATATTTTGAAAATATCTCCCATTTTATGCATTTAATGGCTGCTAAAATTGACATAGAGATATTCAAGATGTGGGGAAATAAGTTTTTATATTTTTTAAAGTAATATAAGGCTTTCTACCAACCCAAAATCATGTTCCTAGTGGTATCTATAAATCATGGTTCTCAAAACCACCTCCCGTTTTGGCTATAAAAGGGAACTTTTGGAACCTCATTTTCAAGATTGACCAAGGGGAAAATCTCTAACATTTTAGTGAACCCAAGGAATCCTCTACACATCCTAGAAGTTTTTGAGGCCCATATCCTCATAGGGAGAGTTGAAATGAATGAGAGACTCCACCTAAGACTCCTCCTCCTCTTGATGGAGATATAAACAGTTGATAATCATTTTGAGGAAGCTACACACACTTGGGAGGGAGTTTAGACATGTGTTCTTCTTCTGGTATTGTGTAATTTGTGTGTGAAATATTTCACTTATGTTTTATCCCAACATGATTCACCTCTGAATGCATTTATTTGGTATAATAAAGGGAAATTTTTTTCATTTCAATACCGATTGGGTTGATATTTAAGTGGGATTCTTGGGTTTTTCCGATTGGATAAGACAAGCACCCTCTTTCTCTCACACATACATGAGATATAATTATTCTTTGGTATCCCTCAATCTATGCTTGAGGTAAAAACCTTGAGAACACAATTGTTGTGTCAAGGTTTCGTTCTTTATGCATCGTTTTAAGAGTAAATAGGGGAATCAAGACCTTGACAAACCTCAACCAAAGGATTCTATTAAACCATGTTTATTTTTCAAAATTATGAACTAACCAATATGTGTAGTGAACTTGAAATGACGTCCTTCTCTCATAATTTGAAAATTCCACCTTTCTTTATCAAATATTAAAATATTTAATTAAGTCATTTTATTTTAAAACTCTTTCCAAAACCACCCCCTATTTTGATAATTTTATTAAAAATATTCACTCTAAACCTCTAATACTCCTTGATAGATAACCTAGTATCTAACCTATTCTATAAAATCATCTTTAAATAATAATCAATTTTATGTATATAACAACCATACTTTTTATTACACACTTAAAAATAATTTATTACATAAAATATTCACTTGATACAACATATAATATCGAGAGGTCTAGTGTCTTTGGGGCTTAGGAACATTACATAACGACTTAAATCATGAAACACACCATCTTTATTGAAAACTTTTTTTACATGACCACTACATTCCCTCACACTTAGCATTGCATGGGATAACCTGAGGAAATTCATAAGAAAAGGGAGAGCTATAAAGCCCAGCAATGAAGTAAATAAGGAATAACATGAATAATACAATACATGTTAGGAAATAGTCATATCAATGGAGCACAAAAGAAACATGAACATAAAGGCATGCTATATCATGATTATCATAACATAGAAATGTGGCAACAACAATTAACATGATATTTTCTTGAGACATGGCTCATTGAACATGGTGCATGAGTAAATAATCATTGCACTTTAATTATCATGATTAAACCCTCATTTCACTTGACGTATCATGATACTAATCTTTACCCAATGCATTGGAGCACTATCAGGGTGTACCCTTCTTAATCATTTCATTTCATGCATAAGTGTGCCACATGGATCATATAACATGGATTCATTAAACATAATAATTTATTCTAAGATAAAGGAATCTAGAATTCATACATGAAACACTATAATAAATAATTAAATGTGCATAAAGGTGAATACCGTTGATAGAGAAATGGGTATGGTATTCACTACACAATGACTTTGACTTGGAAAATAGAGGTGCTATTTTGGCAGCATAACGACATGACATAAGGATTCATAAAAATGGTTGATGAGAAATAAAGGGGTTTATCAACATATTTAAATGAAATTGATAGTAAGGGGGTCATATAGATACATGTCCCAACAAAAGTAATATAATTTAGATTCATAATACAAAAGAATTTCTTGAATGTAAATGAGAAGAGAGAAATTCCTTACGGAATTTCAGCATGATAATGGGTGTAAATGGGAGTCATTAATGAGATAAAAAGGAGTATATCATCATTAAAACATAAATATGGTAGTATGGGGGAGGGTATAAATCATATCCCAACATTTTTAATTGAAAATAAAAGGGCATAACAACTTAAAGAAAATTGGACAAAAATGGGAAAGGAAAAAACCCCTTACTTGGAAGTGTGATCACAAAGGCTTGGAAGGGGATTGAGAGAGAATTATTGGGAGCTTGGGGTTCCTTGGTAGGATTATAGAGAGATGAGGGAAGATTATGGAAGAACTCCAAAGGATTTGAGTGAAGAGGAAGTGGGAGCTTGGGTGGGTTTATATAGGAAAAGAGAGGGAATTATTTATTATTTAGGTTATGGGAACTACACATTAAACTAATAAAAACCACAAACAAACCCATGGTTTTTGACCATGGTTTTTTCCAAAGGGGATTAGAAAACAATATTTTATAAGTACAATGGACGAAAATCTTAAAATATTACTCTTTCTTATGTGGAGTTGAGTCACACTCTCAAGGAAATCATTTTAAAAAGATAAAATGTTTTATAAGTCTTGGAGGGTCCACTAAGGCTTTGTAAAATAAATAAAAAAAAACATAAAATCAGATTATTTTAATGGTAAAACATATATTGTCCGAAAATAATGTTTATAGTATTTTATTACATCACTATTGGGTCATTATGATGTCATAAAACACATTATATATTTAAACGGTATTTGATTTTACCCAAAAATTCGACTATCTCAGAAAATTATGAAAAATTAACCGATGGATAATTTCGATATCCTGATTTCAAAAATAATATTCATTTTATCTAAATAATTTTCTAAATATGTGAATTTTTTACTTTTAAAATAAAAACTGACATTTATAAAAAATTCATGTGTTTTGACAAAAACAGCTTTCAAACCTTAATAGAAATTTCAATTGTATTCATAAAAATTAGACGATAATTTATATTTAATAAAAATTAATTTATTAATAATATTTAATTAATATATTATTTAATTAAAAAATCTATTAATTCATCAAATAGATTTCTTAATTGAATATTAACTAAAAAAATGCTAATTTTTCTTTAAAAACTATTTACAAAGTAACACAAATAAAATGAATATATATTCTCTATACAAAAATAATATACATAACATTAGTTCTAGGGTATTGTTACATAACCCCTTATAACACCCACATAAGACCGAAGGGTAAGGTATACAATGGTGACAGACTCTTGGGGTGGCTCGGATAACATCGTTCGGGTGGTAATCTCTAGCAACTTACACTTCTCCCATAAGAGGTTCTGTTTGAGATTAACATGTTGAAGCTCGAATTGGGATTGGTCAAGAGTGAATCCCAATGATTCCACCTCCTTTCTGAGTTCCGACCAATGAGACTTGTACGAGGAAAGTCTACTGGATGAGGTCATCACTTCCTTTGTCTGAGTAAATTAGATTTGTTAAAACCCTATATTTATACTAATCATGTGATCACTATTTAATGACTATATTAGTAACAATAATAATTATTAATGATATTTTGAAATACAAAACATAAAACCAAGTAAGTGCATAATTTTTATATAACCATTTTACATAATAAGGCATTTAGTCAGATCAAGAGGAATTTTCATTAGAAAATGTTTGGGTCGTTACAATATTCCCCCCTTAAGAAATTTCTCCCTTGAAATTTCCTTTTCCCACACTAAAATAGATGAGGATAACTCTGCTTCATCACTTCCTCTAATTCCCACATTAATTCTTCAAACTTTTGGTTTCTCCACAACACTTTCATGAGGGGCATTTTCTTATTTCATATAAATTTTTCCCTATTATCTAAGATCTTAAATGGCTTCTCTTCATAGGAGAGGTAATTCTCTAATAGTACCACCTTCGGATTGAGTACATGTGATGGGTCAGGTATGTAATTCCTCAAGAGTGATACATGGAATACATCATGTACTTAAGATAGGTTTGGTGGGAGTGCTAGTCGATAGGCCACTGCTCCAAGGAGATCAAGGATCTCAAAAGGGCCTATGTACCTTGGAATAAGCTTTACCTTCTTCCAAAATCTCATAACTCTCTTATATGGTGATATGTGGAAGAATACAATGTCTTCTAAATCAAACTCTAGTTCTTGTCGACAATTATCAGCATAGCTCTTTTTTCGACTCTGAGTAGCTTTAATTTGCTGCTGGATGGTCTTAACCTTCTTCACCATTTCTTCAACCATTTCTAGACCTAGGAGTTTTCTCTCCCCAACTTCATCTCAACATGACAGTGTTCTACACCTCTTCCCATAAAGGGCTTCATAAGGAGCCATTTGGATGCTAGAGTGGAAACTATTGTTGTAAGAGAACTCAACTAGAGGAAAATGTTGATCCCATCATCCTTTTTAGTCTATTGAGAATTATCTCAACATGTCCTCAAGTTTTTGGATAGTCCACTCAGATTGGCCATCATTTTGAGGATGATAAGCCGTACTATTGTCCAGATTAGTATTCAGAGCATGTTGAAGAATCTTCCAAAACTTAGAGGTGAATCTTGGATCTCAATAAGATATAAATGATAGCGGTAGTCCATGAAACCTTACCAATTACCTAATATATATCTTTTCCAGTTGATATAATGATAATTCCTACTGAATTGCAATGAAATGTGTAGTCTTTGTAAGATAATCCACAATAACCCAGATAGCATTGTTTCCTTTGTATTTATTTGAAAGTTCGGTGACAATGTCCATAGCGATGTTCTCCTGTTTGCATGATTCTATGGGTAATGGTTTTATCATCCCCTTAGACTTCTTCCTCTCAGCCTTCACTTACTAACATACCATGCACTTTGATGTATACTCAGTGATCTCTTTCTTTATGTTATCCCACCAATAATCATCTTAGAGATCTCGATATATCTTTATGTTTCTTTGGTGGATTGAGAAATTCAAACTATGTGCATAATACAAAAGTTATTTCTTTAACTCCAGATTTTATGGAACACATAGTCTTGAACCAAATCTCACAATTCCTTCTTCATTAAAATTGAACTCCGAGGATTTCCCTTTTCTAATAGTTTCCTCCTTCTGAATTCCCACATCATTCTTTTAAGCATCCTTTAACCTTTCAAAAAGAGTTTGTTGAGAAATAATTTGTGAAAGTATTGATGATGTTCCCTTATTTATAATTCCCATGTCCATATTCATCAAATCGAAGAAGATCAGATCCTTTTCAATTCTCATCAATGATAGAATCGATGGGTCCTTTCTACTTAGAGAATCCGCCACCTTGTTCACTTTCCCCAGGTGGTTATGGATTGAGAATTCATAGTCTTTGATCATCTCTAACCATCTTCGTTGGTGCATATTCAAATATTTATATGTGAATATATACTTGAGGATTTTGTGATCCGTGTATATTTCACACTTCTCCCAAAAAAGTTAATGTCGCCAAATTTTCAAAGAGAAGATTACTGCAGACAACTATAGATCATGTATTGTATAGTTTTTCTCATGAACTTTCAATTTCCTTAAAGCATAGGCAATGAATTTTTCATTTTTCATCAAAACACATCCAAGAACCTTCTTCAAAGAATCACTAAATACCATAAAAAGTTCTCCACTTGTGGGTAGTGTAAGCATAGGCACAGTGATAATACTCTTTTTTAACTCCTTGAAGATCTCTTCGCATTCATCACTCAAAGAAAACTTGACTCCATTATGAGTTATCTTGGTAAAAGGGTTTTACAATCATGAGAAATTTCTCACAAATCAGCGTTAATATCTAGATAAACCTAAGAAGCTATGGATATCCGTCACCGATGTTGTCCCCAGACATCCCTCAATTGTAGCTATCTTGGAGGGATCCACAGATATACCATTTCTTATGATGATATGACCCAAGAATGAGACCTCCTTCAACCAGAACTCACACTTGCTATACTTTGTATAGATATTCTCCTTTCACAAGGTCTCTAGTACAATTATTAGATGATCCTCATACCCCTCCTTGGTTTTGGATTATATTAGAATATAATCTATAAAAACTACCAAAAATATGTCAAGGTAATCTCTAAAGACTCTATTAATCATGTCAATGAAGATTGCTAGATCATTAGTGATTCTGAAAGGCATTACTTTGAATTCATAGTTCTCGTACCATGTACGAAAATAAGTCTTGGGGATATCCTCCTTCTTCAACCTTACTTGGTAATATCCCGATTGTAGATCTACCTTGGAGAGGTATTGTTCTCCACATAGCTGATCGAACAAGTCATTAATTCAGGGTAGAGGATAATTGTTCTTTATCGTGATTTTGTGAGCTCATGATAATCAATGCAATGACACATTAACCCATCCTTCTTCTTAATGAAGAGTACTCATTCACCCCATGGTGAATCACTTGGGGGTATAAACCCTTTATCTAGATTCTCCTTTAGTTTTTTATTGAGCTCCTCAAGCTCCACAACAACCATTATATACAGATTCTTGGATATTGGAAATTCCCTAGGTATAAGATCAATTGAGAATTAAAAATCTCTTCTAGGAGGAAGACCATGAAATTCCTCTGGAAACACCTCAGTGAATTCCCTTACAATAGGAATGTATTAAAGGATGGTTTCTACCTTAGAATCAATCATATGATCCAGATATGCATGATCATAGGGAAATAATATCCACACTTGAAATGATGGTGCTAAAGAAGATTCATCTTGTTCCTTGCACTTGTATAGAATTAGGGGTCGATTCTCCATACGAAGAGTGATTTCCCTCTCACGAAAATTTATGTTGGATATATATAAGGAAATCCAATCCATGACGATAATTGCATAAAATTTCACTAGGGGGAGTATGAAAAGGTTCTCCAGGAAGTTCAATCCACAAATTATGACAGAGGAGGAGTTATATTCATGGGATGCAATGATTTCTCCATTTTCCATACTCACCGACATCTTTACTTCCATGATTTTTAGTGGTGTTGGTATTTTTATAATAAACTTTTGGGATATAAAAGAATGAGTAGAACCAGAATCAAAAAGCACATTTGCTATTCTTGAATGAATAACCAACGTACCTGTCACCACTTCATTGTCGGGGTTCACTTTGGCTGTAGTGATGGAAAAATCTCTCTCTTTCTACCTTGGAGGTTTTTGGTTGCCTATGAAAACCCTTGTCTTAGGGAAATAATTTGCAAAGTACCCTGGTTCTTTATAGTTGAAGCAATTAACAACATGTTGAGAGTCGATAAGAGAATTCCTCTCCTTTGTCGAAGCTGCGGGTTTTTCTTGTCAACAGTTAATAGCCAGGTGCCCTTCTCTTTCACACCTAAAGCATTTCCTCATCCTCTTCATGAAATTTCCAGGGTGCTTCTTTCCACACCTTTGGAAAGTGGGGTGTTGGATTTTATTATCACCACTGGATTTATCCATTGGGCCTCCAGAATTGAAGTCCACCTTACGCTTCTTGTCCCCATGATACCCCTGAGATTTTCCGATCTCAATTTCAACTTTGAGGGCACATCAGACAAATTCCTCATAGCTCTCGAAGTCACGGATCACTAAGGATTTCCATAGGATAGGTTTTATCCCACCAAAGAAGCTGTCAACCTTGCGTTTAGAGGTAACGACAAAGCTGGAGGAATATCGTGCAAGCCTTGTGAATTTTTCCTCATATGCTTCAATGGATTCATCAACTTTTTTCTTTAGGGAAAGAAAGTCCATTTCCATATTAATTTAGAGGGTGCATGAAAAATATTTATCAAAAAACATTTTCTGAAAATCCTTCCATTCCAATGACTTGATATCTTCCCCAGGCTTCATATTTTTTATCAATATCCACCATTGATCAGCTTTACCCTTTATACGATAAGCAGCCATAAGAACCTTCTCTTGTTCAGAACATTGAAGGATGGAGAAGATCTTTTCAATGGATTTGATCCATTGTTCGGTGATTAAGGGATCATATGACCCATTAAAAGTAGGAGGAATTTGTCTTATTAAGATCTCAATTTATACTTGTTATTTCTTCAGGGGGGGGGGTTGAACATTCCTCTTGACCCATGATTATACTCAAAACATGAGTTAACAGAGAGAGTATCGTGACAAAGTTCTTGATTCCCACTCCCATCAGATTGGGCATCTCATTAGAACAATCATCACATTGATCTTCACATCAGTTATTAGCCTGATTCCTCCTATTACTAGACGTTGGTTGGAATAAAAGAAAAGTTAGGGGTAACACAAAAAGGGGAATCCAAAGACAAAAATTAATAACTAATAAATTAATTTTATTTCCTTAACCTATGAATTTATAGGCTTAAATCTATGTTATCCATGATATACTTCCCAACATATATTCTTAGGGGAATTTTTTTATTCCCTTAATAATGGTTCATACTAATCTTATGAATTTAGAAAAGCATATCCTCTAGAATTATCTTAACCAAGAGTGCAGTAAGGCCTGCTGTCATGTACAAGATACCCCGGGTCAATCCTGAAACTCCTTGTTAGAGTTTTCACTCCTCGGTACATCTGTGCCAGAGCCACCTCTACCTGCTCGTATCCAGACAAGGATGAATTTTCTTGATAAAACACTTACTCAATACTCACCAAAACCTAGGGATGTTTTTATTATTCTTAGTCTTATCCTTAAGGTGTTTACTAGGGTTTTATAATCTAAATCACAAAAATAACTAAACCTATCCTCTAATACCAACTATAAAAACCCTGTTTTTTATTACATACTTAAACATGATTTATTACATAAATTATTCACTTGATAAAACATAGAATATCAAGAGGTATAGTGTCTTTGGGTATTAAGAACATTACATAATGACTTAAAATATGAAATTCAATATCTTTATTGAAAAATTCCATTACATGAACACTACATTCCCTCGTACTTAACATTGCATGGGATAACCTGAGGACATGCATAAGAAAGGGGTGAGATATAAATCCTAGTAAGGGAGTAAACAAGGCATAACATGAAGAATAAAATACATGTTAGGCAATAGGAATATCAATGGAGCATAAAAGAAACATGAACATAAAGGCATGATTATCATAACATGGAAATGTGGCAACAAAACTTAAAATGGTATTAGCGTAAGCCAAGGATCATTGCACATTGAGCATGAGTAAACCATCATTTCTATTGAATTATCATGATTAAACCCTCATTGCACTTAACGTATCATGATACTAATATTTACCCAATGCATTGGAGTGATATCAGGGAACTCCCTTCTTAATCATTTCATTTCATGCATAAGTGTGCCACATGGATCATATAACATGGATTCATTAAACGTCATCATTTATTCCATGATAAAGGAATGTGGAATTAATACATGAAACTATATAATCAATAAGTAAATGTTAATAAAGGTGAATAACCTTGATAGAGAAATGGACATGGTATTCACTACACAATGACTTTGGCTTGGAAAATCACAATGCAATTTTGGCTGCATAACAACATGACATAAGAATTAATAAAATTTGTTGATGAGAGAGAAAGTGGTGTATCATCATATGTAAATGAAATGGATAGTAAGGGCATCATAAAAATACATGTCCCAACAAAAGTAATGTAATTTTGATTCATAATATAGAAGAATTTCTTTAATGTAAATGAGAAGAGTGAATTCCTTACGGAATTTCGGCATGGTAATAGGTGTAAATGAGCGTCATTAATGGGAGAGAAAGGGGTATATAATCTTTCAAACATAAAGAGGGCAGTATGGGAGAGGTGGAAAACTATACCCCAACATTTTTAATTGAAAATAAAAGGGGATAAAAACAAAAATATATTTGGACAAAAATGAGAAAGGAAGAAATCCATTATTTGGAAGTATGATCCCAAAGGCTTGGAAGGGGCTTGAGAGAGGATTCTTGGGAGCTTGGGGCACCTTGGGAGGATTATAGAGAGATGAGGTCAGAGTTTGGACGAAATCCAAAGGCTTTTAGTGAAGTGGAAGTGGGATCTTGGGTGGGTTTATATAGAAAAGGAGAGAGAATTATTTATTATTTTGGTTTTGGGCACCACACATTAAACTAATCCAAACCATAAACTAACCCTTGGTTTTTACATATAGTTTTTTCCAAAGGGGAGTGGAAAACAATATTTTATAAGTCCAATGGTCTAACTTCTTAAAATATTAGTCTTGCTTATGTGGAGGTGAGTCACACTCTCAAGGAAATCATTTTAAAAAGATAAAATGTTTTATAAGTCTTGGAGGGTCCACTAAGGATTTGTAAAATAAATAAAATAAACATAAATAACATTATTTTAATGGTAAAAAATATATTTTCCAAAAATAATATTTATAGTATTTTATTGCATCACTATTTTGTTATTATGATGTCATAAAACACATTATATATTTAAACGATATTTAATTTTTACCCAAAAATTCGACTGTCTCATAAAATTATGAAAAATTCACCATTGGATAATTTCGATGTCCTGATTCCAAAAATAATATTCATTTTATAGAAATAATTTTCTAAATATTTTAATTTTTACTTTTAAAATAAAAACTGATATTTATAAAAAATTCATGGGTTTTGACAAAAACAACTTTCAAACCTTAATAAAAATTTCAATTATATTCATAAAAATTAGAAGATCATTTATATTTAATAAAAAATTATTTAGTAATAATATTTCATTAAAATATTATTTAATTCAAAAATCCATTAATTCCTCAAAATAGATTTCTTAATTGAATATTAACTAAAAAAATGCTTTTTTACTTTAAAAACTATTTATATTGTAACACTAATAAAATGAATGTATATTCTCTATAAAAAAATAATGTACATAATCTTAGTTCTAGGGTATTGTTACATAACCCCTTATAAGACCCGTATAAGACCAAATGGTAAGGTGTGTGACAGTAGCAGACTCTTGGGGTTGATCAGATAACATCACTCGAGTGGTAATCTCTATCAACTTCCACTTCTCCCATGTGCGGTTCCATTTGAGTTTAATGTGATGAAGCTTGGCTTGGGCTTGGTCAAGAGTGAATCCCAATGACGCCACCTCCTTTCCGAGCTCTGAAAAATGGGTTTCGTATGAGGCAAGCCTATTGGATGAGTCCATCCTTTCCTTTGTCTAAGTAAATTGTATTTGTTAAAGCCCTATATTTATAGTAATCATGTGATCACTTTTCAACGACTATATTAGCAACGATAATAATTCTTAACAGTATTTTGAAATCCAAAAACATATAAGCAAGGAAGTAAATATTTTTTATATAACCATTTTACATAATTAGGCATTTATTTAGATCAAGAGGAATTTTCATTAACAAATGTTTGGGTCATTACAACATGTCATGAAAACATGGTCAATGTTGCACTGGGTTCTTCATTAAATCAATGGAACTTTGATTATCAAAAAATATTTTCAATGGACACTCAATACCAACCTAAAAGTATGATAACTACATATTTATTCATAAAACTCATGTGCATGCATGGGTTTCTACCACATACTCTTCCTCACTTGTGTTAAGTGTCACTGAATTCTACTTTTTTACTATACCAACTCACACAACCTTAACTAAGGAAGAAGGTTCCTCCGGAAGTGGATATTTTATTAGTATATTAACCTACCCAATATGCATCAGTAAACCTAAGAAAGTTAAAATATACACTAAACTAGCATAATAGCCCATAAACCACTATTTCCTTCACATATCTCAATACCCTCTATATAGAAAGTATATGTGACTCCTTTGGGTAACTCGAAAAATGAGAACATAATATCATTGTATATGTTATGTGAGGTCTTGATCTAATAAAATGAAAAAATATTCCAAAATTTCTTTTAAAATACTTTTGATCAACCTTTATTACATCCTCATATTTATTCAACTTTGTTCTAACTAAAATAACAATTGGAACTTATCCAGATTATTCTATACCAAAATTTTTCAACAACTCTCTAGTATAATATTTATAATGCCCTGAGCTCGCTCTTTCCGACTCATTTATTAAAAATAATGTTTAATTTTTTTATAAAAGAAACTTAACAATTACACAATACTTTAAAAAATGAGTATCTTTTACTGATCTAGGTTCCAGCGAATTAGAAAACACCTTGGATTTATCAGAGTTGAAGAAAAATACAACAATTGTCCACTACGCTTCCATGAACGCTAACTTCAAAACAAGGACGTCTAAGTTAGAACGTCTAAGATACCTGTGAAAAACATTTAAAAATAATGGGTGATCATTCAATTGCCCAGTAAGGAGTTTTGAAAACCTTTGATAAATCCCATTAAAAATATATCTTTGATAATAAATTCAAAAAATTCAATTAGAAATACATTTTTAAAACAGCCTTTACAAAATACTATAATGCTTTGGAAAATAATTATACTTCAAAAACACTTTTAAACTAATCTAGTGATTTTGTTGAATATATTAAGAAATATCTTAAAAAGAAAATAAGTCCACTCGAAACTTTGAAGGCCATCTTGGGCCTAACCACTTGAGGGATGGATTCACTCTCCAATTCCCTATCATATTTATAAAGTTCAAGTACTGGTTTTTATAAAACAAATTTTTTCTTAGCCTTCCTTACATACATATAATTTTCACTGAAGTTTTAGATTTGAAAATATAAATATATAATCATACATGGAATAAAAATGTTTAGTTTTATTTATATATATAACATAAATAAATACTAATCTTCATTGGAAAATACATGAAAGTTCAATTAGCATTCACGTACTTCAAATTTCATTCTTAATCCCATAAAAGATCCATCTTTTAAAACTTTTATTTAATGATGAAGCATGTATGTATATACCTATATAAGTATATACCTATGCATATGAAAGTATGTAGTGACATAACCAAAAAAATTGTCGATATATGGTTATAATTATGTTTTTCGCATGACATGCATATGACACAATGGATTTATGAAATTATTAATATGTAATTTCATATCTAATATATGATTGATCATAATTTATAAAAAAATGGTTATATAATTGAAAATTATACAAGTATTTACATATATTACATAATAACCAAAATAAATTCATGTTTAAATAAAACTTCGATAAATAAAATCAAATTAAAATATACATGTAATTATATAAGATGATTCTTCTGAAATAAGTTGATTTATCAAAATAAAAATTAACATTTTAACTTAATTAAATTGACTGTCTAAAAAAATTCAGAGCAGCAGCTTACTAAAAATTTATCAAAATTTTCAAACTATTAAACATGTTTTATTTTGATAAATACATATATATACACACACATATATAAATGTTCATCCTTATAGAAGATAATTTTATTAATTACAATAAACCCTTAACACCATAATTTAAGTAAATAAAATTACTTATGAAAAACTAGATACCATTTTTTTTAAAATAAATAACTGTAATGTTTTCCTAGAAGAAAATATGATTTTGAGAACTTGAATGATAAAAAATAAATTCTCTTTACAAATAAACCATAAATAAATCCAAATAAAAACATAAAATAAATAAATATTTAAATAAATTAAACGTTCCCCATAAACAAAATGGAACCACAAAGATAGTATATGAAAATAAATAATCCCTTAGATGTTTTATGCATAGAATTTTTTTTTATTCTTCTTCCGATTGGCATAACTCAACTCCCATACACTTAGAATTAGAAAGTATATTAAGGGGAAAATATGGAAGAGGCTACTACTTTCCTTTTTAGCCTCACACACAACGCACTCCTAGTATCCCTTATTGTCTAAGAGAACTTCTTTATATATAAAAATGCTCAAGTGTCAAATTAAATTATAATTTACCAAAAATAAAATAAAATTTGAACAAAAATGAAAATGAAATCAAACAAAATTCATTGAATGAATACCGGATGAATACAAAGAAATATAACTAGTTGATGAAGCATCATCGTGAAGATTTGTAGAATAAAAACAAAATCAAATGAAAAAATTAACAGTTCGACAAGCACTATTAAATCATTATACAACAATAGTTGAACACATTTTCAGAAAAATAAAATGATGATATCTCCAATGTATCTATTTTTGACAAATTTGATCGAAAACAAATCAAATCAACAGTGGATTCAATAAAAAAATCTCAACGCAAACATGAAATAGTTTATAGAAAATGACGTGAAACTGAATTAGAAAACAAATGTATAACACACATAATATAATAATCTAAATCAAATAAAATTGATGGAAAATAGATAGACAAATCCGTGGTATACAACCGTTTTATGAAATAAAAAATTCAGGATCACCATAAATGGATGTTGATAGAAAGAACTGAAAAACAGAGAATTGGATTTACGGAAGATTCAGATAACAAAAAATAATTAAAGAAGAACTACTTGAAGTATCAGACAAAACAAGGTGGATTAGAAGTCATTTTTTCCAGAACCCCATTTAGAAACACCACCTGACTCAACTGACTTGAAAACAGATCCAAATCGGACTCAATCCCATCGTCTTCCATCGATTCATGGTGATCGAACACTTCACCTTAAACTTTTACCATGACATGACTCAACTTCAATCTCCATCCAAACTTCATTAGAGCTCATGGATTGACCTCCGATCGGCCACGCTGGTGAACCCCTTATGACTGGACTCCCTCTGTACCTCTCTTCCGTAAAGACGACTCATCGAAGCCCTAAAACTCGAAAATGCGATTCATCATTTTTAATATTTCATTTCACTTTTTTAATTCATTTCATTAAAAATCGATTATTCTTTTAGTTTTATTTGTTGAAATAAAATAATTATATTAATATATATATATATATATACATATCATATCGTTATTTATATATATATGTAAATGTCTATATTCATTTTTTTTAAATTATCATAATTTCAAAACATAATTTTTATAGTTTTTATATTTAAAACATATATGTGATTTTATAACCTTATTAATTATTTTAATTTCAAAAATAATTTATTTTTTTAAAGTAATATGAGTATTTTTAATAGTTAATAATTCCTTCTGATAAAAAATTAACTTCAAATAATAAAATATTATTTTAAATAAAACTTGGTTTATAAAAGCATCATTTATAAAAATATTAATTTATCATCGAATCTCATTAATAATGTATTTTATAATATTCAAAAAAATTACAATTACTGTTTTATTTTTCTTAAATAGCATTTATATATTTTATTTTATTTTCTAAATATTATTAATTCAATAAAATTCTATATGATAATAGAATTTAAAAATCATTTCAAAAACGATTTAATTAAAACATTTTTTTATTTTATTTTAATTATATCATGTATTTATATATATATTTATAATTAATAATTTCATATTTTAATGAATAATACCACATTTAGAAAAGTAGTATTTAATAAAAAAAGAATAACAATTGTAATATTTAGTTAAAAATTTGATTTATTATAATTACCAACATTGATTTATTTTATTTAAAACTTAGGGTGTTACATTATCCCCCCATTAAATGAATTGCGTCCTCACAATTGTTTCATCGGACTTACAAAAATTATGAATTTTCATCTTCATAATTAAAGAATACCTAAGGGGACGTAACTATCCAAAGAAAATTCTGATGCGTAGATTTTAATACCTTCAAAGACAACATCTAATCTCCAAAGTTGTCTAAACCATTCCTCTAATACCAATTATAACGCCCCGAGCCCGCTCTTCCAGACTCATTGCTTAAAAATGCTTTGTAATTTTTTTATAAAAGAAACTTAACAATTACACAACACTTTAAACAAACAAGGATCTTTTATTGGTCTAGGTTCCAGTGAATTAGAAAACACCTTACATTTATTAGAGTTGAACAAAAATAAAACAATGGTCCAATACACTTTCGCACACACGAACTTCAAAACAAGGACGTCTACGTTAGAACATCTAAGATACCTATAAAAAACATTTAAAAATAAAGGCTGAGCATTCAATTTCCCTGTAAGGAGTTTTGAAAATCTTTGATAAATCCTATTAAAAATATCTCTTTGATAATACATTCAAAAAATTCTATTAGAAATAAATTTTTAAAACAACCTTTACAAAATACTATAATTCTTTGGAAAATAATTATAATTTGAAAACGATTTTAAACTAATCTAGTGATTCTGTTGAAAATATTAAGAAAGATCTTAAAAAAAACTAAGACCACTCGAAACTTTGAAGGTTATCTTGGGAATACCCACTTGAGGAATGGATTCACTCTCCAATTCCGTATCTTATTTACAAATTTCAAGTACTAGTTTTTATAAAACATATTTTTTCTTAGCTTTCCTTACATACATATAATTTTCACTAGAGTTTTTTCTTTGAAAATATAAATATAGAATCATACATAGAATAAACATGTTTACTTTTATTTATATATATAATATAAATAAATACTAAACTTCATTAGAAAATACATGAAAGTTCAATTAACATTCCCTTACTTCAAATTTCATTCTTAATCCCATAAAAGATCCATCTTTTTGTAACTTTTATTTAATAATGAAACATGTATATATATACCTATATATGTATATACCTATGAATATGCAAGCATGCAGTGACATAACCAAAACAAATCATTGATATATGGTTATAATTATGTTTTGCACATGACATGCATATGACATGATGAATTTATGAAATTATTAATATGTAATTTCATATCTATTATATGATTGATCATAATTTATAAAAAATGGTTATATACTTGAAAATTATACAAGTATTTACATATATTACATAATAACCAAATTGAATTCATGTTTAAATAAAACATTGATAAATGAAATCAAATTAAAACATACATGTAATTATATAAGATGATTCTTCTAAAATAAGTTGATTTATCAAAATAAAAATCAACATTTTAACATAATTAAATAGTTCATCTAAAAAAATTCCATGCTCTAGCTTTCTAAAAATTTATCAAAATTTTCAAACTATTAAACATGTTTTATTTTGATAAATACATATATATACACATATATATGTTAATCTTTGTAGAAGATTATTTTATTAATAACAACAAACCCTTAACACCATAATTTAAGTAAATGAAATTCCTTACGCAAAACCAAATAACATTGTTTTAAAATAAATAATTGTAATGTTTTACCAGAAGAAAATATGATTTTGAGAACTTTAATGATGAAAAATAAACTCCCCTACTAATATACCATAATTAAATCCAATTAAAAACATAAAATAAATAAATACTTAAACAAATTAAACATTCCCCATAAACAAAATGGAACTGCAAAGATAATATATGAAATTAAGTAATCTCTTACATGTTTTGTGCGTAGATGATTTTTTTTCTTCTTCTTCCTATTGGCACCGATTAACTCCCATACACTTAGAATTAGAAAGTATACTAAGTGGAAAATAAGGCAGAGGCTACTACTTGCCTTTCCATCCTCACACACAACACACTTTTAGTATCCCTTATTCTCGAAGAGAACTACTTTATATATAGCAGCGCTCAAGTGTCAAATTAAATTCTAATTTACCAAAAAATAAACGAAATTTGAACACAAATGAAAATGACATCAAACAGAATCCATTGAATAAATAACGAATGAATACAAAGAAATATAATGAGTTTATGAAGCTTTATTGTGAAGCTTTATAGAATGAAGACAAAATGAAACAAAAAAATTGACAAGTCAAAAAGCATCATTAAATCATTATACAACAATAGTTGATCAAAAATTCATAAAAATCAAATGATGATATCTCCAGTATATATATTTTTGAAAAATTCGATCGAAAACAAATCAAATCAATAGTGGATTCAATAAATAAATCTCAAAACCAACATGAAACATTTTATAGAAAATGATGTGAAACAGAATTAGACAACAAATGGATAACACAAATAATATAATAATCTAAATCTAATGAAATTGATGAAAAATCTATAAACAAATAAATTGTTTGATGAAATAAAAAATTCAGGATCACCATAAACGAATGTTGATAAGAAGAACCGGAAAATAGATGATTGGATTTATGGAATATTCAGATAACAAAAATTAATTAAAGAAGACCTACTTGGAGTATTAGACAACACAAGGTGGATTGGAATTTATTTTTGCTAGAACCCCATTTGGAAACACCACCCGACTCAACTGACTCAAAAATAGATCCAAATTGGACTCAATCTCATAGTCCACCATCAATTCATGGTGATCAGGCACTTCTCCTTCATCTTTGACCATGACACAACTCAACTTCGATCTCCATTCAAGCTTTATTTGAGCTCGCGACTTGACCCCCGACCAGCCACGCTGGTGAACCCCTTATGACTGGACTCCCTCTGTGCCTCTCTTCTGTAATGATGACTCATCGAAACCCTAATAACCTAAAACACAATTCATCATTTTTAATATTTAATTTAACTTTTTTAATTATTTTCAATAATAATCATTTTTTTAGTTTTATTTATTGAAAAAAAAACAATTATATTAATATATATATATATATCATATCGTTATATATATATATATGTAAAGGTATATATTCATTTTTTTCAATTATTATAATTTCAAAACATAAATTTTATAGTTTTTATATTTAAAACATATATGTTATTTTATAAATTTATTAATTATTTTAATTTCAAATAAGATTTATTATTTTTAAAGTAATATGAGTATTTAAAATAGTTCATAATTCCTTCAGATAAAAACTTAACTTCAAATAATAAAATATTATTTTAAATAAAACTTGGTTTATAAAAGAACCATTTATAAAAATATTAATTTATTAACAAATATCATTAATAATATATTTTCTAATCTTCAAAAAAATTAAAATTAATGTTTTATTTTTCTTAAATATCACTTGTATATTTTATTTTATTTTTTTAAAATATTATTAATTAAATAAAATATTATACGTCAATAGTGTTTGAAAATAATTTCAAAAACTATTTTATTAAAACATTTTTTTCTATTTTATTTTAATTATAGAATGTATTTATATATATTTATTAATAATAATTTCATATTTTAATGAATAATACCACATTTAGAAAAGTAGTATTTAATAAAAAAAATAATAACAATTTTAATATTTAGTTACAAATTTTATTTATTAAAATTATTAACATCGATTATTTTATTTAAAACTCGGGGTGTCACAATTTTATTATGGAAGAAATATATAATCTTAATTCTTATTTATCTATAATACCAAAAAGTATCTCAATTTTCCCAGTAAATACATCTCAAACTATTCTTGTATCTTTTTAGTAAAATCTTAAAAAATAATCACATTATCACTAGAAAATATTATATCATCAGTATACACTATGAAAATCAACGAATCCTTGGAAAAATATTTAACATAAAAATTTCTATCTACTTTCCAATTCCCAAAATCCAATTTTCTCAAGTAGGTACTAAATTTTAAATACCCATACTTGGGAGCCTATTTCAATACATATAAGGTGTTTTTGATCCTATATATCATGCTATTATAAAGATCAAGTAAAAAGCCATGCGATTGTTCAATGAAAACTTATTCTTTAAGGTCACCATTAATAAATTATATTCCACATCCATCTAATAGAATTTATAATGTTTATGTTCATCCACTAATAAAAATATTGTCATAGTCTCCAACCACTAAAACATAAATCACCTTTAGCGGCAGTTTATAAAACCACTGCTAAACCTTTTTTTAAAAGTGTTTAGCGGCGATTTATTAAAAACTATCGCTAAACCCTCTTTTTTGAAAGTGCCGACACTTCCCCCCACCACCGACCTTAACCAACCTTCTCCCCCCGACCCCTACAACACCGTATTCTCCCCCCGAACCAACCCTGAACCCTAGATCAGATCCCCACCTATGCCATCGTTGACCTCACCACCCATAAGTGCGCCCCGCCGCCCATCAGTGCGCCTCACCGCCCGTCACCACCGATCCCCCAAAGCCTTATCTCGACTCCTAATTATGGTTTCAAATAATTTCTATGTTTGTCCATGAAGTTGCATTGGAGACATGATGAAATTTATTTTAAATTATTCATAAT
The DNA here is from genome assembly GCA_963277665.1 of Viscum album. Lineage (NCBI taxonomy): Eukaryota > Viridiplantae > Streptophyta > Magnoliopsida > Santalales > Viscaceae > Viscum > Viscum album. Next base: position 121,272 of record CAUJRU010001503.1, on the reverse strand, counting down.
TGATCCATGTAATTGTTTACTATTTTCTCACCACAATTTGATATGTAATGGGAATCCAATGAGACTATGTATTATATATATATATTTGAAATCCTATTATGGGTTTTGAAATTTTTAAAGGGTCACTCCCTATATAAACATAGAACTTACATGATGAATTTTGTTACTGTAATAGATTTTAATTCCTAGGATGGTTATAAGTCACAAATATTTAATTAGGGATATTGAGAATGTTATGTTCTTTAGTGATGAACTATGGTTCATGGAGTAAGTTCAAATCATGGTTATTGATACCTAGTGAGTTCCCCAAGATTCTATATTTATTTTTAGTACATTTTAGGGTATCTAATTTTGTACATTATTTTTATCCCCTTGTTGAAATTTTGAGAAACCAATGAGTGTCTGATATTATTTTATGTTCTGTTCCAAATACCATGGTGCAAGATATTGATTGTATTTTCTACTGAGTTTACATTTGGTTTATTTTCAAAATACATTATATAATGGTTTGAAAATTGAGGTATTAAATTAAAATCCTATTGGTTTTTGTATCAATGGACTTTTTTTAATGTGTTATCAAAAGTGGGGTGATTAGAAGACTTGGATTTTTAACCATAATTTTAAAGGAACTCTTTCTCATGTTTCATAATGTATAATGAAAGTGAGTTTTCCCAACCATGTTTTAAATTAGAAATGATGGATGTTTTATAATCATGCAATGAATTATGACATGGTTTATTTTTTACATGGTGGTCAAATATCTATATTAATATTTTAGGTCAAACTAGAATATATTAAATGTTTTATAAAAGTAATTTCCAAGATTCCATAGGGATATCCCACATGGCATGTTTAGTTCACACCATACATACAGATCTAGGTGTATGTAGATATTAGGTTTCTCTTTTAGGTTCATAGTTATTTTTTTATTCATTGATTCTTAGTTTGGACCATTTATGGATGTGTGGTATATATTTAGTGGATATGGTTCATTAGTGGTAATGCAGGAGCTATTCAGTTTCCATTTATTTTTTCTCTTGGTATGTTGTATTGGCCATGTTTCCCAGGTGTAAGTTCTACTTATATTATATTTAACTTTTTTTTGGAAGAATTTTTGTTTAATAATTATCTATTTTATTATTCATCTATTTCATTTAATAATTTTTCATTTGAAAGGAATTCCAATTATTGGAATTGTAATTTTTTTTAATATATTCATCTTTTGTTTATTATTACCATATAAGGGTTATACCATTCTCAGGTTCAGGGTCTTGATACCCCTGAGTTTGTTTATATCCTATAGGTATCAAGAATGCCCTTTATCCCTTATGGAAAATTGGTTTGGGTAATATATCAACTCATCCAAGGTAGGTTCATTAAAAATGGTATCAGAACATTGGTTTCCCAAAAGGTACCCAAGTTCTAAATGAAATATATTTTTATATGGGTGTATTAGGGTTTGATTGAGTTAGTTTTATTATTGGGACTCTAGAAGTAGTTTATTAGCAAGTTCTTGATCACCACCCATTATGATGGAACTTCAGCCACTATGGGTTGTCGAGATTTGAATATTGAATTTGAAAATTCATATTGATTACCAGTTATGGTGTGTAGATCCTAATTTTAATTTTATTAGGTTTCACAGGTGTTTCCTTTGATTTATGGTGAAAATGGAAATGGGATCAATAGAATCAGTTTTGTATACACAACCTAATAAATGGGGATGTGACTTGACTCAAGCTCTTAGATTTGTTTTAAAAATCAATGGATGAATAACTTCCATCCCATCAAACAATGTGGTCGGTTCTGGCATAAATTTTCATCCCATTTTGATTTTTTAATTATAACCCCTCATTATAGGGTCATTGAAATCATTTCATAGAAAAGGGAAATGATCCGATGTGTTCCTTGTGATTTTTGTGGGGGATTGGGTTTTGATTGGATTTATTGTGTGCCTTTTTTATGTGTTATTATTTTTTTGGATATTATGGTTTTTCAAAAAGGAGTATATAATGAAAGATGTATTTAGATTGAAATAATAATTCCAGAATTTTTTATAATATATATTTGTTTATTGTGAATTCTATTTGGAATTGGATGATTTCATTATGAAATATAAAATATATATTAGTTTTAAAACTGGTTGGTGATTTATTTATAAAAGTATATTTGACCCTTTTGGATTGTACGTCTAAAAATTGTCAATTTAGAAGTGAAAAAGTGTTGTTTATATTTATCTTAAAAGGGGTGATGTTTGAGATAAATAAATTCTATTAAAAAGATAAATTTTGTTGTTCACATCAATAAATTTAGTAGTTCTAAAAAATATTTATGGATTATTTTATTTTTTACCCTTTATAGGTGTTTAAATGATACTGTTTTTTTTTCAATTTCTAATAGTGGATGAAGGAAGTTGAATTTATAGCTGTAGGTAAAATTGAATGTTTTTTAATTTTCAAAATTGTTTTGGGCACTTAAATTTTTGTACTGTTATTAAAATGTATATTTCCTTTATAATGATTTGGGAATCCTCTCTATGAGTGTATAGAATTTTTAAAGAATGTTTTTCAAAAAAAATCTAGTTTGATGGGGTGTGTATTGATTTTATTCTCAATTTACTTGGGTACTATTGATTTTTTATACAAGACCATATTGGGTTATGGTTTTGAGTTATTTAATGTATGCCACATCTAATGGTCCCATGTAAAGGATGTGTATTAATATCCTTGGATTTCATTATATTATTCTTGGATATTTACCAAACTCTAAATGGAGTGTGAATCATTATTTTTTTCCTTTAAATGTTGCATTATGTTTTTATATGTCTGTTTTTTGGGTATATTTCCCCATATAACTTGGTTGGTTTGGTGAATTGATGAGGTATGATGTTTTTGGATTTTTTTGTGATGGTATTTTTGGGGGAATTTGGGATCAATTGGTTTATTTAAATTATGGAATTGAGGTGGATTTGTTTTTATGTGTTCAATGGGTGATCTTTTAGTTACTCTTTCATGAGTTGTGGTAGTTGGGATGTTCAAGACTCACTATATTATGTTTCCATAATCACACACTATCGTATATGTTTGGTCATTTTAGATTATATGTACTTGTTTCATGACATGTGATCAAGTCTCATGAATCCATCAAGGTTAATTTATAATTCCCATGGTCCACATGCTCTCTTACTAGTAACACCCTGAAAAGAGTTTACACATGGATTCTTTAACTTTCCCTTTCTACATTCCACAATAACATCCAATTCAAACCATGTATTCTAATCAATTTCCATTGTCATAGTAAGAATTCACTACCATGCCAAGACAATCCACACTAGGACCAAGAGAAACAAAGAAGTCAACCCATCCTCTATATATCAAAGAAGTAATGGATTTTTCATATCCTTGTTATTCCACTACCCACCAATGGGTCAAATAATACATTGTATACTTACCTATCTACTTTTACACTAAAAGGAAAGCATCATAGGGCTAACTATAATTTCTTTCTGGTAGAGGTCCACATTATGTTCCAACCCCCATTGAAGTTCCATGATCCACCCCAAATATGAAAAATTTAATCACACACAGGGTCACAACATGTTCCTACCCATAACACTTCACCATGATACCCCACATGTTCTAAAATTCTCAACCCCAGACCATACCCAACTCATTGAATCATAATTTGAGGCCACTAATTTAAGGTAATAGTTTGTTTCCATTTCATATTCCTAACTTCTATTAAATTATTATGTGATTTATCAATCCCTTACCTTAGGGATATCAAAGTAATGGAATCATTAGTTTGTACATATATTTTTGTGGATCATGACATACAAAAAACTACAAGGATGGGATCCTTGTTCTCATCTTCTTTTATAGATCTTTTTAATTTACTTGCTTTGATTTTCTAGTGGGTGATTTCCAATATGTATTTATATAGGAAAACCTTATGTAACATATTTATATTTTTTTCAACTAGTATATGTGAATCTCTTTCCCTATTTAGTAGTAACTATGTGTTTTAATTTTTTTTAATATTGTGTAGGAACATTGTGATATACATGGATAAAATCTGGATCACATTACCGAGGAACACACCTCAGTCTGTTAAGGGTTTAAAGGAGTTTTTAGATTTTTCAATTTCCAATTGATCTGTTTAAGGGAGAATAATATGTCCATGTCCTAAATGTAAATTTAGAAGACGGTTGAAGAGAGATGAAGTTTATGAACATTTAATACTGAAGCAATTACCTGGTCAATATTTTTGTTGGATTTGTCATGGAGAATCGAATGTTACAAAAAGGCTGAGCACTGATGTTAATCCACAGAATGATCTCCCAATTTTGTCGAAAATGGAAAATGAAATGAAAAACCTCATAAATAATGAATTCGGCACTGTAAAACACCACTATCAACATCAAAACATAACAGAACAACCAAATGAGGGTGCTAAAAATTTCAATGTGACAAGTGATGTTTTTGATACTATAACACAACTAGTTCAAGATTTTAACATATCATTGGATCCTCCTCTTGATTATGTGGAGAAAAATGTAATAGAAAACTACACTGAGGAAAATATGTTTCATGATTTAGTTGACGATGGAAATAAAGAGTTGTATAGTGGATTTTTGAAATATTCAAATCTTTCTTTTCTACTGAAGTTGCACCATATAAAATGTCTATGTGGAATTAAAAATAAGGCATTGTCCATGATATTGGAATTGTTGCGTGATGCATTTACAGAAGCAAAAATCCCTGAGTATTTTTCTTATATGAAATAAAGTTGTTAACAGGCTTGGTCTGAATTATACAAAAATACATGTGTGTCCCAATGGTTATATGCTTTATCGGCAAGAGTATTCAAGTAGAAAAAATTGAAAAAAATGTTATTCTTCTAGATGGAAGTCAATGGGTGATGTTGGAAGTCTGAATCAAAATACTTTGATGATGAAGAAGAAAAGGAACACACCTGAAAAGGTTTTGTGTTACTTTCCGTTAAATCCTTGATTGCAAATATTATTCATGTCATCAAAAACTACCGAACACATGAAGTGGCATTCTATAGATAATAATAATTATGGGTTAATGATACATCCACGAGATTCAAAATTATGGAAGAAATTTGATTCATTACATCCATATTTATCAGATAATCCTAGGAATGTTCTATTGGGATTGGCTGCCGATGGATTCAACCCATTTGGGACTTTGAGTACCAGTTATAGCATTTGACCATTTGTTTTGATCCCTTACAATCTGCCTCTGTGGATGTGTATAAAACAACCATATTTTATCATTTCAATGATTATTATTATAAAAAAATTCCTAGAAATGATATTGATGTATACTTGCAGCCTTTGATTGAATAATTATAGGAGTTATGGAGCAACAGTGTTGAGACATTTGATGATTCTTCTAAACAATGTTCAAAATACATGCTGTTTTAATGTGGACTATTAGTGACTTCCTTGGGATTGAGAATTTATCTAGTTGGAACATTTACACAGGTTTGGATTTTCTTATTTGTAACTTTTATTTTTATCCCAAATGGCTACCTCATAGTAGAAAATGGTGCTTCTTGTGCCATCGAAGATTTCTCGACGCATCTCATAGATTTTGGCTGAACAGATCAAAATTTAACAGTTTCATTGACCGTAGACCACCTCCAAAGTTGTTAACTGGTTCTGAAATACTGACACAACTTGAAAATGTTGAAACATAATTTGGTAAGATTCATCATTTTAATGATAGAGGGAAATAGGTTCGAAGTGCATCATCAAGTGAAATCAGAATGCAACAATGGAAGAAAAATGGTATATTCTTCAAACTTCCATATTGGGAATTTAATTTGTTGAGGTATAATCTTGATGTGATGTACATTGAGAAGAATGTGTACAAAAATTTGATTTTCACATTGCTTAATAAGCATGGAAAGTCAAATGATCATCTCAATACTCACAAATACTTACAAATAATGAACATAAAACGTGATCTATTGCTAGATGAGAATAAAAAGTATGATCTGAAAATTTTTTCAATGAAAAATAGGGATAAAGATACATTCCTTTGATTTTTAAAGAATGTGAAGGTATCTGATGGGTATTCAATTAAAATATTGAGGTGTGTTGACTTGAAGAATCATAAGTTACATGGATTGAAAAGTCAAGATTCACATATTTTGTTACAATAGTTACTACCATTGGCATTGCACACATTTTTACCTGAAAAAGTTACTACTGTTGTACTACAATTCTACACATTTTTCAGATAACTATGTGTGAAATCTCTATACCCATTTCATATTGACAACCTCTAGGAGAGGTTTTTATTGACCCTTTGTGCAATATAGATGATCTTTCTTCCGTCGTTTTTTACTGTCATGATGTATTTAACTGTGCATTTGGTTGAGGAAGCTAAATTAGGATGCCCCGTTCATTATCGATGGATGTATCCAATTGAGAGGTACTTTATTTATATGTTTTTTTGTTAAGTAAATAATTTTGGGTACTTAATTTATTCATAATTATGTTTATTTTATTTCACAGATATGTTGGGCATTTGAAATCATACGTGAGAAATAAAGCTCAACCAGAAGGCTCTATTGCTGAAGGCTAATTGGATGACGAGTGTCTTACCTTTTGTTCTAGATACTTGGATGATGTTGAGAAAATATTTAATCAAGTAGGACATGTTGAAGACACATCAAATCAATATCAAATACATCAGAAATCAAAAATATTTCTTGCTTTTGGCCGATCAATTGGGAGGACCTCAAATGTGACACTGACAGAATTGGAATTATTACAGGCACATAGATATGTGATGCTAAAGAGTGAAATTGCAGATCCATTTATTGAAGATTTGAGGACATAAACAAAAATATGAATGAGAGGCCGAACACAAAATTAGAAAGATATAATGAAATATTTTAATAAAGAGCTTATAGAATGGTTTGCACGACGTGTAAGTTCATAAATATTGAAATAAATACGAATATTAGCTTGACACATATATTTTTTAAATCTAATAAAGTATATTTCTTTTTTTAGATCAAGAATATTGATACTCAAGTAGATTTGTCAGAAGATTTGAAGTTTCTTGCTCGAGGTCCTCTAAAATAAGTTAGAAAGTTCAACGTTTACAATGTGAATGGATTTAGATTTCGTACAGTCGATCGAGAAGAGGGTTTGAAATCACAGAATAGTGGTATATATACATTTTCTAAAGTGGGATAATATGGAAAGATAACTGATATTATTTAATTAAACCACCAAAAGAATTTTTCAGTTTTTTTATTCAAATTCAATTGGGTCAATATTATCAGAGGTGTTAAAATAGATTCCTTTCAATTTTCTTATGTGAACTTCTCTTTCTTGATGTATGTTGGTGATCATGAACTGAATGACCATATATCTTATCATCATAAAAAGAAATGGTATATTATGTGAATGATATTGTGGATGAAGGGTGGAGTGTAGTTTCTCATGTAATACACTGTTTCATCATGAATGAAGTGGAGGAGATTTGTATGATATGGGTGATGAATTGGAAGATTTGACCTCTGAAATTGAATCTCATCAACAACAAGAAGCAGAATTATTTGTCCATCATGATACTAAAAATATTTTCCTAGCAAGGATTAATGAAGTATATGAAGTAATGGAGCAGGAAAATGACATGATTGAAGGGGAAAATGGTTGTACGTATTGTTATTTATTCATTCAGCAACCACTTATTTCATTAGCGCTGTCATTCATTATCAGTGTTATGTATATTTTTTTGTTAGTACTGGGCATCTATTATGATTTTTAATTATTTTTCTACATATTTTTTTGAAATATATGTTCTGAACTTAATTTTATTTGATTAAATTATAGGAATGCCAAAGAGGAAGTGATACACTATTTCATCCACTACTGCAACAGATAATGATCCATCTGTCTCCCTCCCTACGACATCTGATCCACCAGCTGCCTACCCCCTACACCATCTACCCCTGCACCATCTCTCACACCCTCTGTGAGTGTTCCTTTAGAAGTTGAGTCATCGAATACCCCTTCTATAGCCTCAGTTGTGGGGAGGAAGTACACCACTTCTAGTTCATCACATGCATACTAGAGGGTCACTGTTATTGATAAAATTTTTAATATAAATAAATTTATTGAATTTTTTTTATACTAATTGTTTGTTAATTAAAGATGAAGAAAATGCATCTATGGAGAAAAATATAAAAATTTAATATGTGTGGAATATTAATGGAGAGAAGATAGTTGTCCCATTTGATTCATATGGGGTCCCTACAGATGATGCCACGGGATTACTTGGACAAATTATGTGCCAACTGGCAGCGAATCCCATTTACCTTGCTATTTATTATGATGATTGGAGACATATTCCTCCAAGTTCAAAAAAATGAAGTTTTTGATTCCCAAATAAAGATAATTTTAATACATTATTGTGTAATATAATGACATGTTATTATTATGTTCAAAATGATTTTTTGTATACAAATGTTTTTCCACTTTACAATAGCTGATGTGATAGCATGAAAGTGGACGTTGAAAAATCTTGGTAACAAATGGAAAGACTTAAAATGGAGATTGTGGAGTGACATAAACAATACTTCGTTGACCATATAACAAATGAATAAGAAGCTACCCAATGGGGGTACCCAAAGAACAGTGGAAAGTTTTTGTTGACAGACATCGTGATAAGAAATAAATGGTATTTAAATATATATTATTATATTAACCTCATTTTACATTTATACATGTATATAAAGAGGATATGAAATTTAATACCTTACTATTAAATTTAATTTTATTTATTTTAGGATCTCTCAAGAAAGAATGCATCAAGTCGGGCAAAGCAAGTCATCCCTCACACTGCGGGGTCAAAAAGCTTTTCTAGAAGCCGATCGACTCTGGTAATCATTTCAATAGTTTAAATATTTATAAGACAACATTATCTGTTTAATATATTAAATTGTTGATTTATATTTTTTTAATGCAGTCACAGAGTTTAGGGAATGAAGCATCCCAAACTAATGTGTGGTTGGATGTTTACAAAAAATATGATGGAAGTGTAGTTAATGAGATTGCCAAAGAAGTTGGGGTATAAACTCATTTTTTTATTGTAATAACTTATTATTTGTTTTTAATATGTTAATATATATTGATATTTGATTTATAGGTAAAAATTAAAGAACTATGGGATTCCAATACTAGGTAGTTTTAATCAGTCTCCTAGGATGACCCGGTTTCTAAATTCCTCAGGAAGGAGAATTCTGGTAGAGTGTGTGGGATGGGTTTAGGAACCTTACCATCTGAGGTCTTTGGCAATCCATTGGGGATTGCAACTGCATCTACTCTGGGTTGTAGTCATTCCATACCTGGAGATTCTCAAAGATAGATTGCTTCTCTACGAAACACAGTTCAAGACCAGGGGATAAGATATCTACTTTTCAGAAAGCGTTGACTGATATACATCAACAGATGAGAAGATATGCCCCTGATGGTATTGCATCGACTGGTGGTGAGTAGGTAAATCACAAAAATTCAAAATAATTTAGTTTGAAAACTTTCATTGGTTTTAAGTTTAAATATAAATATGAAACACTATTTAATTTCCAATATAATGTTCTTATAGGTGGTAGTAGGATGTAGAGATAGAGGTGGAGAGGGTGGCGATATGTGTTCATCATTGGACAGTGATTAGTAGTCTTGTTTACATGTTGGAAAAATATTGTAATATTAAATTTGTATATGTATCATATGTGGCACATAGTTTCCATGAAACATTTTCATGACCTAACATTTTCTTGATTTCTCATGTTTCCTTTTATGTATTTTATTGATTTCTGATGTTTCCTTTTATGTCTTGATTTCTCGAGTGTGGTATGCACTATATATGTTGACTCTTTATTGTGATGATTTATTTTTTAGGATTCATTTTTCCTAAATTCAATTTTTCATTATAATAACTTATCCTACATTTTCTATCCTAATGAATTTACCACTACATCTCCATTTATAACTTTTAAAAATATTGAACATAAAAATTCTCTACTTTCCCTAGTATTCTTGATACTCTTGGTCTTTTCTACTTTCCCTGAGACTCAATTTTCTCCATTCTTCTTTATTTGAATATGAGATTCTAGCACATTGTTAATGATTGAATATTCTCATTTGGTAAATTTTGTGCTAAAAATTATTTTTCCCTCTATTTTGAGACACATATATTTCAAGGTAAATGATTCATGATCATCTCTAACTATGTTCTAACCATGCCCTACCTAGTATCCTTCTTCATCCAAGCCACATGGTTTTATGGGGAGAACCACATGGTTTCCCATGACCATGTTCCTATCATAAAACCATTCATAGGGCTCTATAAATATTAAAACCCAAAAACAAACAACCTAAGAATTCACCCAATAAAATAATATCTCATAAATAATTAAAGAAGTGTAAAATGTAAGGCTTAAGGCCCCTGGAAAACTTCAAGTCATTATAATCTCCCCCTCTAAGGATTTATCCTCCTTGAGTAGTGCCTCTATATTTCACACCCAATAAACTAGGGCTATTGAGCTCGTGCATCATATTATCACTTGTAAGACTCTTCATGCATATATACATGCTCCCATATGACTCAAACAAGTGACATCAGCTTTCTTCAAAACATTTTCTCACTACAGTCCATGATTCACACTGAGCACTCCACAAATGTTGGGTATGGCTCCAACCGAAATTCTTCATAGTTGATCACATAATTTTGATCGATAATGTAAAACTAAATATAAGAGACATGTAAAACATCACACATTCCTTGATATTATTGAGTAAATTCCAAATATAATTCCACCATCATGACACTCTTGATAATCCCGGACATCCCCATAAACTTCGGTGTCAGCATTCCTTTCTTTTTCAATCATTGATTCCCTAATTGAGGAGTCTCCCATAATAAAACCCAAACACCCACAATCAATTCTATGTGTTTCCTCTTACCATTTTCAAATGATCACTATTTTAAATGAGAAGTGATCAAATGCTTCTTGATCTATTACAATCTCACAAATGCCTTTAAAATCATGAACAACCCACAATTACTACCTCCCATCATAATGCTAACATATTAGTGAATGAAACATCTAATCACAAAGAGATTAAAAATGTGTCATTTGAATTGAACTCTAGTTTTATTTTTATGTTAACTAAACAAAGTATTGGATATCAACCCATGTTCCCCTAAAGTATAATATGATGAAAATCATTGTGCAATGTAATTTTGGTTATAATTGGTTTCAAAAATAAAAAAATTTGGATTTTTTTACTACTATGTTGATATGAATGTTTATGTCAGGGTTGGAACTGGTATAGATGGAATATGTTGAACCTAGGATTGGCATTGTTTTCATGAAATATGACATACATTCTTGTTTTTAATTTTGTTTAAAGGTCTAATGGAAATGTGATATGTTTATCTGCATTCCTTTCCCACTGAATGATGAATTTGGTTGTGCATATTTAAGAATCTATTTTCATGTTGACTATAGTATGTATTCTGTTCATCTTTTGGTAATTTTGGGTTGGATTTTTTTTCAGGGCACTGGTACAGGGGCTGTAGAAACTGGTTCTTTTTTTTTGTAAATATATTTTTAGCGACAGTTTTAACCACTACTAAATGTCAGTATTTTTATATTAGCGGCAGTTTTAACCACCGATATAGTCTTAAATTTAGCAGCAGTTCTAACCACTACTAAAGTGTCCCATATTCTACTCCTTTTTTGCAGTGGTTATAATATTTTTAACGGTGGTTTTTTCCAGGTAGGGGATTTATTTTTTTGGTGGCGAAAATGCACCAACTTCGACAGTTCCCATAAAATGCCACTAAATTGATTTAATCGCCACCCATAGATTCCTAACACATAACTTAGTGGCAGTTCTTAGAAACCGCCACAAAAGCATATAGTAGCGGTTTAAACCGCCACCATATCTAAGAATAACCGCCATGAAATTGCAATTTTCTTGTAGTCAACGTTGCTACCGATGTAAAGGTTACCTCAAAATATACACATTTTATTTAAGTGTACCATCCATAAACAAGTATAGATTTATTTATTTTAACAATACCTTTCCCATTCATCTTATTTCTTAATAACCATTTAGTGATAATGAAATTATTTTATTTTGTCTTCGGTAAAAGCTCCCATGTTGATTTTTTCTCAATCTGAAAAAATTAAAAATTCATATCCTATTCCCATTCAATATTCTTAAAAAATCCAACCACCATTTTTAGTTAAACCTGTAATATGAGTGTTGTATGATTTCCTACCATCATTATTCTTTTTATCCAAACAAAAGCTCCTTGTTCTCTAATAATGTTCTTAGAATCAACATGTGTTTTTAGCCTCTAAAATTACTTCCTATCACTGCCCAAAACCTCTTCATTTTGATCAGTATGTTATTAATCAACATCACTAACAACTTTTATGATCTCATCTTCTTTTTTAACCTACTAGTATGAAATCTACATGATATTTCCATCTAAAAATTTAAATTTTACTTAAATAGACTTACATGATTTGTATTAGTTTTTAATAATATTAACATCTAAATAGTCTATAAGCATTTGAAAATATTTTTTCTAGTACGTATAACTGTTTCCACCAGATAAGTACCGCATAAAGATCCCTTCATCTACTCTCACTTCAAACTTTATGATATTTCTACATTTGATCTTTATAAAGAATGTAATCCCAAACAATTTTAAGTAATTTAAAGTTGGTTTATTTTTTTACAAAATTTCTAAAGGAGTGAAAAGTGTTTTGGGACTTATAATAAAGCTATTATTTATGTGTAAAATAGCACACACAACCTCTCTAAAAAAACACTTTTAAATTATATATCTAGAAAGTATTATCCCTACATCTCAACAAAACTCCTATTATTCCTCTCTATAAACCCATTCTATTGAGGTGTATATGGTGTGATTAATTAATGTTTGATTCTATGATTATAAAGATAAGTTTCAAATGTATCATATATAAAATCCTTCCGAAGATCATATCTCTATTTCTTAATGTGAAGCCCCAATTTTGTTTCAAATTATATTCTGGAAGCTTCAAACATATCAACTTCATCTGATTTGTTCTTGAGGGATATCACATTAGTCATTCATTTAAAATCATTAATAAATGTGATGAAATATAAATCAAAACTTTTTTGAATTTTTATTCATGATTCCATATAAATCATAGTTTATAAGTTCTAATGGCCTTCTAGAGATATTTTATACCTTATCATGGGATTTTGAGTCATCTTTACCCTTTGGAACATTTCCCACACATCATATTATTCTATATCCATCATATGAGGATCTCTCATAAATTCAGGATTTAAAATTTTACTCATATTCCTTTATCCTAGATGGATAATCCTTTTATTCCAAAAAATAATTTCATATTTTTTCACTCATTTAGAAATAATTGGTTGGATCAACTATAAAAAATAAACAGCCATTAGTTCTTATTCCTTAATAAATTACCCTTTTATCCATTAAACCTTTAAATATACAAGTATCTTTCATAAAACTAAACTCATATCCATCACCCTAGAGATGATTAACACTTAAGAGATTATTCTTCAACCCATATATATATATATATAAAATATCATTTTATTTTAAGTTATAAGGTTCAATTTCATCCAAGACAATACACTTGATTTTAAAAGAGAAATCATTACAAAAAGTGATAGTTCTAACTTCATGGTTTTCAATATTCTTCAAAATACTTAAATAACTAGTCATGTGGGAGGAGTAACCACTATCAAAATCTATTATTTTGTTTTTAACTATCTTTCAATGCAACCTTAGAAATATATATTATTTCTTCATTATCTTTTTTAATTCCATTTAATTTTTCATTATAGAGAGTTTATCTTATCAATATTTTCACAAACTTCTTTACACTATAAACCCACTGATTACACTTTCCAATAACTTCCTCAATACACTCAAATTTATTTTGAGTTAGAAATATTGAAATATTTTTTATACCCTATATTCTTTGAAGATATAGTTTCCTCTCCTCTAGATGACTCCCCTTAACTTTATGCCTCATTCTTGGTAGTGAAATGTTATACCATTATTGTGTAGTATTTTTTTCCTAAACATTCCATATAACCAAAATTAACCTTGGAACTTGAATATACTTGGATTATAAAAATTATACCAGTACTACTATCCAAAATTTCATTCTTGCTGTATATTTTGAAACTGAATTTACTTATGTTTAAGAGCTATTGAGCTTCCATATTTTCTCCTTTATTCCATTGAAGTTCGAGAATGTATCTCCCCATTTTCATTGTCTCAATATTGACTATATTTTGTGTTTGAATCTTTATTATTAGTGAAAATATAATTAAAATCATATATAATTGGTATATATTTGACCTGATATTTAAAACAATTCCTCTTAGCTAATTTATTGAATTCATCCTTAAATTTTATAGAATTTTTAAAATTATCATTTAACTTATTTAGATAATTTTGAGCCTCAAGACACTTGTACCTTGTCTTAGATTATTCTTATTCTTTCAAATAAAATATATCTTCAAGATCTTTTATAATCTCATAATGTTTGATAGCTTTAAATTATATTTTTAATCTCATCAACAAGGGCCTCTTATCTCTTTGAAAATATATTATTCTCTTCAGTCAAATTCTTATTTTACTTTACTAAAATTTTTAATTATTTCTTGATTATGGTATTTTTCTCAAGGATTGATTCAAGATAATCCTTAAATATATGTTCTAGCTTATTTGGTCTTGAATAATATTTTTTTCACTACTTGTAGTTTCAAAACCTTTTCAACACGAGCCATGGAATTGGTAAATTTTTCTATAGATTCACTTTTAGATCCACTACTAGATGACTAATCAACTCCTTATTCTTTTCTCATTAGGTTTCTTCTCATGCTTCTAGAATATTTTTTTTCTTATTTAATATTTAGATGATTAATTTAAACTTTAATTATGCTTATTTTTATAAGGTTTCTTATATTATTAAAATTTGGAATATGGTTCCTTTATATTAATAAAATTAACTGAAAAGTTCTCAATTCCATTATATTTGTAACATTTAAGTAGAAACTTGAATTTACTCTCAATATTTCCCTTCATGAAAATCTATGAAATAAGGGAAGTGGTTATTTGATAGTCTCTATTACACTCTTCATTTTCATAGTCACTTGAATATAAATTATTGACATGTTCTTTGTTTGTGAAGTTTCTCATGGACTCAAAAATCCATTTCATATTTTACCTTTTTTTTGGAGGATATAATTTTTCTCATTTTATAAGCTATAATAATGTTATAAAATTCATATAAAGAATGATTATTTATATATTATAGAGTAAATATCTTAGGATCAAACTGTTCTATAAAATTCCTCATGAGATTCTTAACAATTGCAGAGTCTTTAAGTTTCCCATCAAAACCCTATATATTATAAAAAAATCCATTTTCTTAGTAAAATAGTCATCAATGTTCTATTGATTATACATCTTGATGTGTTCAACATTACTTCTCTAAATCTATAATTTAGCCTCTTTGACCTTCACATTACCTTCATAGCTACTTTCCATCTTATCATATTTTTATTTGCCTTGTTGATGTCCCATGAATTTTTTAGTCTTTTTATAACAAGGATATAAGAATATAATTTTGTTCCTTACTATATTTTTCCATATACCTTTTATCTTCTATGTTCATTTGAACAACCTCTTTAATGGGTGGAAAACTGAAAACAAAAACATATCTAACCTACAGTATAGGGGATAAGAGATATGGTAAAATTATATTCTTATAGCTATGATACTTTTTCCATTAAATGTAAAAACACCCCTATTTTTAATCAAATTCAATTGATCCATTTTAAGAACTTGATTAAATCAAATCAAGGGACTTTTCTCTAATACCATTTGAAGTACCTAGGTTCTGATTACTCCACTAAGAAGGATGGGAGGTGGGATAAATTAGTATAGATATTTTTTATAAATTTTTTCACTTAAAATCAACACCTACAACCTATTAGCATTAAAATTCACACAAATTTTAATTCTCAACCTCACTCAGGAATACAGAAAATAAGATAGCAATGAACATGAGGATTTTTACAAGGTTTATCCCCTTCACGAGAAACCTAATACTTACCATGAATTTTTACTGCCCTCAACCAAAAATTATTTACTATAAGAAAAATATATTATAATATTATAGTCTTGTAATAGAGTCACACCATACCAATATAGAGTCACACTAGACTATTCCGTTTCACATTACCTTTATACAAAATATGTAACCAAAATGAGAAAGATCTTATTGAGAGTTTGGTTTTATTAGAAAAAATATTAATTAGACCCCCATAAATGAGAGTTTAAGACTATTCAAGAACAATTACTAACTTTATATAGATATAATGTAGAACATATTCTCAATATCAGAATCATATGATCTCAATAAATTATTAAGATCTAATAGATATAAGAGATGATCTCTAAACTTATGTTCTCTCTCTAGATCTCTCTGTTGTTCTCAACTATTTTGATACTCAGTAAGTTCAATATTATTTCATCAAAAACTCCTCATATTTGGGAAACTAATAATACATGAATTAATTTAATTCTAGTATTTTTTTCTAGCTTAGTATTCCTGATTCATATCTTAATGGAATAGTTCATCATTATCCCTCTTATTTTCACATTCTGTTAGGCTCAAAAATAAGTAACACAATCTCCTATATACTATAAATTTTTAATAATTTCATTACTATAACAAAATACCTCATTTACCATTTTTATTTCTCACCATATTAACAAAATACTACTCCCAAATCTTCTCAATTCTCGACCAATATTGAGAATAATTCCTAGATATTGAATTTTTTAATTCTAAGAATACCCATATATTCCTTTTTACTAAAAAAACTTGGGATATACCTTATTCAAACTACTCATTGAACACAATAGATTTTGGAAATAAATCATAAAATTAAATACTCTACCATTAATAACATAAAAAATCACTATATATTCGGATGCTAGTGATTATTGAAACTCTAAAACAAAAAATAATCATTGAAAAAACATTCAAAATTTGATATATGGAGATCCATAAAAAACAAATATAACATTGAGCCACAAAAGTTTTTAGATAAAACATCCTAGAAAATTAATTATATATAGTCATTTTAAACTATTTTCTATATCTCATATAAAATATCTTGAATCACATTTTAGATGTGATGTTTTACTCTTTGAAGATCATTTTGAGCATTATCAGATTTTATTTCTTAAAAATATTCAAAATATGGAAACATATATTTTTACCCAGTAGACTCACCTAAAAATTATCTAAGTATATGACCATCCATGAGGTAGATCAACCCTATAAATACACCATACAGTCCAGATCTACCATAGGATTGATTGAATAAATAATTCCCCAATCGTATGGACTGACCATAAGATTATGGATTGATCATGAGGTATAATACTAACCATGAATGGATTGAATGCATGAAAAAATAATATACCATATGAAAAAATATCTGAACAACCACATGACCAAATGATAAACCACTTGAAAAACTGATAAACCTTATATCCAACTGAGAAACCACTTGACCAGCTAATCAACCACATGACAAACGGATCAACCACATGATAAACTGATCAGCTGTATGACCAATTGATTGACTTCCTGACCAACTGATTAACATCATTACCTACTGATTGACCACATGAGAAACTAATCGACCACATGACCAACTAATCTACCACACAACCAAATTCAATAAAAACTATATAATTATAAAATTAATCACATAATTTCTTCAAAATCATTATGAGACAACTAAAATTAAAAAAAAACATCTTAGTAACCTCAAATTTTTTTTCTAAAACTTTAAGCACATTGAAAAAAATTAAAACCAATAAATACTTGATCTACAACTCCAAGGCCACTTTACATGGAATAGATTAAATGGTTTGTGATATTTTTGAGGTATGTGTAGGTATGTTATGTGAAGCTTTCAATAAATTATAGTTTATCTTTCTCTGAATAGAAAGTATAGTTTGACATGATTTGTAAATTGTGGTGGTGTTATTACCAAAAATGGTTATTGATCCCATGAGTGTTATAATAGTGGATATACTAGGGTTTCTTCTATTGGGAGATTGATTTACATGTCAGCTTTCTTCCAAAGCTATAATAACATATACTAAAATTATTGGATAGTTTGACCAAACCTAGAGAGATAGTGGTTTAACTATAAGACCTATCATAGAAATGTTTCACTAAGCTCAGTGTGACCTCTTGGACTCATGGGGAGGGAAAAAGGGTTTCTAAAGGTCGAAATTAGGTATTTTTGATATTTTTTATTTCACGTGGTTTAAATTATACAAGTACCATTCATATATAAATATGGACTCATTAAAATTATAGTGATAATAGTGGGAGTAATGAATTTCACTTTTGTGTTTGTGAGGCTAGTGTGATATTGTGGTAGTCTTCATTGATTCAACCCTTATTGAACTAAATAGGAGGGAAATAATCTCCAAGCATCAATGGTTGTAATAATTTTTTAGAGAACACCTATAGTGCAATGGGATCTTGAGGTATGACCAAAGAAGAACCTGTGTCATGACAACTAATGACCTTAGTGAGAAATATTGTGATTAGTATATGTAGTAGATATCTAAGAATCTAACCTCTATATGTTTAGTTTTCATGGAAAAAAGAAACATGGTATAACAATTTCTAATAATGATGACCCTTATATCTCAACCATCATTGGAATTCTTATATGGAAAAAATGAACATGGGATAATGTGTGATCAATTATTTAAAGGTCGTGTACCTAAATGATTCTACTAAAGGTAGGGAGTATATATATTTTTTTACTTTGAGTTTGGATAGTGGTGTTTTTGTGAGAATCATCTTGGGTGTTGTGATGAGAGGTTAGACTGAATACTCTTAAAAGGGCATGAAACCACAATTATATACGAAAGGAAATTTTTTTATGTTCATTATGTGGTTACTATAATTACACTCTTAGGGTTGTTTCTTATAGGGTTATAGTTTTGATAATTTTATTTTAGTTGGTGTATCCTAGGGTATATAGTTGGCAGATTAGGGTTATCTGAATGGGTTAGGACTTTACACTTTGTATTGTTGAGAAATAGGTAACTGATAAGCTTGAGGTTGGTTTTTTAACAATTTGAGAAGTTTAATTCCATTTATTGATGTGATTATTAGTTGATTTCATGAAGAATGACTAAAAACCCAACTAGGTGGTATTTTAGTAATGTATATAACTCTGGTAATATTCTCATTCTTGGTGTTGGTGATGTTAGTATGTGAACCTAGTTGGGAGATTATGATAAGTTAAATCAGAACTCAAGGATATTTACTTCATGATCCCTTATAAATTTGTTTTGAACCTTGAGTTGAATCTATATGGGGTAAGGTTTGATATGGAATGATTTTTCTCAGTAGTAGGTTATGGGTTTTACCTTGAAAGTGTGGAGCATAATTATTATACCATTGGTACCCTAATTCATAAACCTCTCTAAGGTTGGTATTAATGATTTGTAGTTTTTAACTTGTTTCATTAGGATAGAAGCAACCATAACAAAGAATTTTCTTTAGTATGGTTATGTCCTAGGTTCACTTAGAGCCTAGACCTACTAAGATGAATCAGTATACGTGAGAATTAGAGGTTTTTAATAAGAGGTTATTTAATGAGATTTCTAGTTAGAAGCTCTTGTTTTGTTCCTTTTTGAGGATACATTTTTTTAAGGTGGAGATGATATAACATCTATAATTTTTTATAATTAAGGATTAATTTATTTTTGAGTTTTAAAGGATATGTCCTTTAAATAGGGTAAAATGATAAATTTTTCCATTCTTTTAAATTTGAAAATATTTTATAAACATTTTTTGGTTTTATAACATGATATTTTCCCAATTTCTAATTTTGTTTGGATTCCAAGATAGTTTTATTTTAAGTGATATTTAATATTTATTAAAAAAATAAACATTTATCCCACACATGTGATCTGTGTTATCTATTAAACAAAAGATTAGGGTGACAATTTTAACACCACAATTATGTCTGGAATAATGTGGTTTTCTTAGGTGATGTGCAATCTATGTGAATAGGTGTCAAGCCATGGATGGTGGATTATCAAGTTTGTATTTAAATTAACTGAATAAAATCACTCCTATCTAATTAAGGCAATATAATATTTTTATTTTAAGATTTTTGAAGTTTAATTGGCATGTCCATGTGGTAATACCATGGGGTATTGTTTGATTTTGGAGTGGATGATTGAAGAGAGTTTTCCAAGGCTTAATGGGAGAATTTATGGGGGAAGTTTTTATGTCAATTAATGGGGGGGGGGGGGGATTTTAAAAAAATCATAATTTATGGAATAATTCATCCCATAAATTGATTTTCTTCATTAGAAGACAAGATCTTCCCCTATTGTTTTCCATTAGCAGGGGAAAATCTTAAGATAAAATTTATAGTGTTCTTAACCCAATGAAGAATAGTTCTTTTCATAGAAAAAATTATCACAAAACTTATCATAAAAACATATAAAGCCTCAACATTTCCCCAATAAGGTATGACTTTATTCATTATTTTTAACCCATTATTCTTGTTCTATGATTTTATCCCACCTAAATAAATTATACAATAATTTACAAGGATTTTATGATAAAATTTTATAATGACGATAATCAGGATACCTAAAAGGAAGATATTTAAAAATAAAATATTTATTCTATTATATTTTTTTGTCCTCACGTTACTTGAATAATTGTATTTCATAATTAAATTATTTATGATATTTATCATATATTATTTGATAATAAATTTTTTAAAATGATGTGAAATGAGATTAAATGATGATTTATTATTCAATAAATATTTTATTATCTTAAAATAAGGTTTATTTTCATTATGTGAGTTGAATCAAAACAATTGGATTATCATGTTTTTATATATATGATATTATAATAACAATATCATGTTCTTTATTATCATGATTGGTTATGTGACCAATGAAACCTTTTGATGATAAATTTATTATTAAAATAATATGTGAACAGTAATAATAATATTATTACTATTATTACCCATGAGGAATTATGATTTTCACATGATAAAAATTGATGAATGATCAAATTTGACTAAGAACAGTAATGTTCATCCCTTAAAATATTCTTTGATCTCACTTCCTTTGTCTTTATATGAATTAAAATCCAATCCCTCTTTATTGTTCTTAAATTTTGGGACATTCACAGTCATAAAACCATTATTAAGTGGCTAGACACTATGAAAACAAATGTTCTTCATTAAATAATAATATCTACCCATTCCATTTTGGTTTTATCATGATATAATGATGTGAAAACAATGGGAATCTATGAGATTTGGGTTTGAACATATGGTAGCGGTGACATGATGGGTTATAGATGCAGATTTAAAAAATTAGGGATAAAAGTGAAATATGTATGAAAATGGATCTCTAATGAGGTGAAAAGGAAAATATAGGGTTTTGGACCCAGTTAATGTCAAAAATGTTCATTAGAGACATATCAGTGGATTTGTAGACAATAAATTGTGGTGGAGTTCATATTTAATATAGCTTGAAAGTGATTTCTAATGAAGAAGAACCACATGATTTAAATTTACTAACCACACACTATGTAGTCCCTCATGTCACATGCCATTTTTTCCATAGTCCTTGAATTTTATAGTTTCCATGGTTTTATAAATATCATAGACTTTGGGACCCCAAATCACACCCTACGTATTCCAGGATGCACAACTTATGCATGTACCAATCATACATGCCTTGTAACTATATAGACTCACACATCATGTGTACAATCATACACATAATGTATGTTATGACCATTGACTCATTTTATATCCAGAGTATATACCATCTGGGTTTAGTAGCACCATATACCATGTAATATGAATTACTTTCCTTGTACTTCCATGATAATACACAACTTGACTTTCTTGGGTGTCCTATGTACCCATGTAGTGACCCAATTTTTTCTAGAGTGATAATTGGATCAATTTTGAGTTTTTAAATCTTGAGACCTACCCAAGGGTAAAATAGTAATTATAACCTAGTAGGATAACATATAAAAATTATCCAAAGGTTCTGTTGGTTTTGGATTATGGTGTTTACCCCCAGGAAGAATCGACATGGAAAAGCAAGTGTCACAGATCTTCAAAAATAATATAATAAAATTTTATATCATTTATAGTCCAAGTGCACATATTTTTGATTCAATTTTTATATATTATAAATTAGTGCTCAGGTGGTAAAACAAAAACCATGGTTAATTCTCAGATGTGGGGTTTACCATAGGCACGACATAATAATTATTCACATTGGGACCCATGAAAGTCACATGTGGATTAAAAATGAATAGATTAATAATTTATATAAAATTATTTTATTGGAATGACATTAATATTAATTTATAAATTAAACATTAAGATAATATATGATGTTAGCTAAAAAACCCTATAGATTCATAGGAGAGCCTCATGGTGGAATTTTGGAGAAGGCATTTACTAGCGAGTGAGCAGGAAATAAAGGATAACTAATGAACACATAAAATGCCACCAATGTCGTCAAAGATAATGATACAAGTTTCTTATTATCGAGTGAAAAATCATATATCAAGATATATATTTGTTATTTGTGTATTATTTACCTATTATTTAGGATTTTTATCATGTATTTCTCACATTTTTGATTTCTTACTCCCTTTCCTCATTATATAGCTTCATCAACTTACATAATCATTTAAACCTATGACTTGACGTTAATTTGTTCATGGAATTTTCAAAATACTATTGTTTCTTTGATTTATGCTATGTGTTCAATGTATTAATCATTCATGACCAAAATATATTAGTTAATTTTTTGGTTTGTTGGATTCATCTCTCCATTATTTGTACATTAATCACAAACCTTCAATTTTGAGTTGGTGATTCGACCATTCTTGCCAATTAGTTCTTTGAGTATTTTTCTAATAGTTTCATGGACCATTATTGTATATTAAAGACTAAGAATAATAGAGTGATAATTGAATCATGGGTGATGAAAGAATATTGGATGAGGGAGTCACATGAAGATTAGGAGGTGGAGATGTATTTGTGCATTGAAAGAATAGTGTAAATTATGGGGATCAATTGTTCTAGTTATCGGAGGCCGAAATCTATCCTATGGAAAATGTTTGAACTTTTTTAATGGGGTTGGATATAATCTAAGAAATATTTTTATTTAAATAAATGGACATGGAAATTCTTTTAGAGGAAGAAATACTATCTGGAAATATCTTGACTACACAGTGTGCAGTTGGGAAGAAAACTCACATTGTTTTTTGGGTATCAAATAGTTAGGGTTTTGGTTGAGTTAAATATCACATGATTAGTGATATTATACCACAAATTGTTTATCCCCTAGTTGATTTATAAGTTTTTATGGTTAGTACACACCCCATTAAACCGAGTAGCTAACATGTTGTGTTCACCCAGTCCAAAAAACATGCACCCTCGAGGGAACATGACTTGGGAAGCGAAGGTGAATTTTAGGTACCCTTATAGATCCTACATTCCATGTGAACTTATCCAATAATTATGTAGGTTGATTTCTACATTACATGTAGGATTCTAGTACATGGATAATAAACTGATTGTGGTTAACTAAATAGGTACTTTAGGAACAAATGATGTACCCATACAAGGACTATCTGATGACCTTGACTTTTTATTTGGGCTCATTTTTGGATATATGAGTAGTCCTTCTAGGGTGTGTTTCCACATGGGGCATTATGGAAGCCATTATTTCAATATCTAAAGTGTATAATGAGATAGTGTGAGTGGGTTTAACTCTTCAGTGATGGTTATAAGATGTTAGGGTTGGGTCACAATCATTAGAGTGTGTTGGGGTCAGTACTCCCCCAATAACAAGTCTTGTTAGGGAATGGGTCCCCCATATCCAATATTTTAGTGGAGTATCTACTCCCCCACACCCATATGGGTTGTGGGACCTCTATCTATATAATCAACACTCCTCTACACCCATATAGAAAAGGTGTATTTTATTTTTAGAGTTAGTACTCCTCTATCCAGAGTTCTGAAAGGGTGAGGGACCTCCACTAGGGTCGGTACTCCCTCGATCAAGGCATCCATAATTAATCCATGAGCCCCCACTATGTATATTTTGTTGTTATATGAGTTTATAGTATAAATATATGACTGGTGGTTTGTTATTGGTGTACTAGAGGCTACGGTTCTCCCTCATATGATGAACATACCTTACCGATGAGTTCCCTCCCCTTCACGAGTATTAGTGGAGGTGTGAATATTAGAAGTCTAAGTAGTATAAAATTACATGAGAATTTTTATTTCTTAGTACCCTGAGGGTTTTCTTCAAGACATGGTACATAGATGGATAATGAATTTTGACTTCATGGACTCTTTGGTTTTTTGAGAACCTCTGGTTACCCATGTGATGTGGTTTATGAGGATTGGAGCTGAGTGAGAGGAACTACTCTATGAACCCAAGACTTCTGGTGGTTGAGCATATCTAGATTATTATTCCTCGATATCCATTTAGTTATTATATATTACTGGGAACTATGGGATTAATTGGTATTCTAGTTTTCCCTCTTCATCCTCCTCTTGGTCACCTCTCATACTAGGAGTGGAGTTGAGTTATTGATCTGTGTCTCCTTTATAGTTTTTGGGGAATCCTATTGAGTATGTTTATACTCATAACTACATGAGCCTTATACCCACATGTGTTATGTCTATGTATATGGAACACAAATTTAGAGAGGTTCTTGGTGGTGCATATTTAGTTCATCTTATTCAAGGTTGATGCCCAATGAATCATGGTGATTCATTTTTGGATCTTGGTGATTCATGAGAGTGGCAGTGACCATTGTGACTAGAGTGATCCGTGATTACTTATATCAAGGAGTAATATCTCAATGATTTTAATTTTAGAGGATTTTTTGGTGTACTATTTCCCTTATATTTACCATATGGGATTTAGTTGTACTTATTATCTTATCCATGTATCATGTATAGTTCTGTTGATCATTATATATATTAATGGTGTTTTGATAATATTGTGTATTGGAGACATGTATATGTAATAGGTTTTTATAGGAAAAGGATTCAAATATTGTGAGATATGAATACTAGGTTCTAGTCACCATCCCCTATACTAATAGAGGTGGACTTGAGGTGATACTCTTGGATTACCGCTAGCCCTTGTGTGGCCCCTATGGGTCAGGTCATGTTTGAGTGGTATCAAATAAGTTCTATACTAGGAATGTATTTTAGAATTAGTATTCATGTGAGTATTGGTTTGGGAATTAGGGAAACAATGTTAAGGGGTTCTTGAGTTTGGTTATCAGATCTAAGAGACCAACATAGGTACGATGAATGAAATATTATTTTTTCAGAAATATGGTAACCTGATAGTCAACCCATACTAATGGTCCATCATTGTGGGGAAGTAATATGATTGGTAAATGCATCATATAGTGGTCATTTATGGGTTTTCATGTCCTTCCTTAGTTATCTTATCCAAATATTCTGTAATATTATAGTTTAAATCTATCGATTGAAAGGTGAAAACCGATGATATCCATCTTGTATGAAGGGTAAGGGTCATAAAGATCCCATTATTGTAGTTAAGACTCTCTATAATAGTTTGTGAGTGATGTGAAATTGTTTTATGAGATCCAGTTGGGAGATTCACTTGCTTGATGATCCAAGGTTATTTATCTCATTCTCTTATTCTTAGCGTGAATCTTTAGTGTAGAGAAGATGGTAGTTCCCACTGAGTTTTATTGGACTAATTGTAGACTTTGTTTTCTATGTTTATTCTATGAAAAGGCCTTAATAGTTTATTAGGCAATCATAATCTTTGAGAGATAAATATTTATCTATATTTTAAGACTCACAGTTCCGAATGGTTCAAAATTTTATGGACTAGATGTTGAATCTTGTATTGATATTCCTATATGACATTGTGTCCCATTGGTGGATGATTTTTTTCTTAAATTTATGATTGGTCTTCTCTACCATAATGTATGTTTGAGGTTTTTTCTAGGATATATATTTATAAAATGATTTTTAACCCTCTGTAGGGTGATGTTACCATGTTTTAGTGCACATTGAGGACATCAGACTTCATAATGAGTTTCTCTATATATGCTTAGTGGTGGAATCAATTGATGTTATTAGGTTTGATAAGAGACTCTATAGGATCAATTATGAATCTATGGATATATTTCTGATGAAACAATACCTATGTCAATGTACCCTAGTTGAGTGTTGGAAAATTGAATATTTTTAGTGGACATGCCCTAGATTGGGAGATGGATAGTGTTTTTCTTGGTGATAACCAGTGGTTTTAGGGGTATAAAATCCATGTGGGTGGTACCAATAAATTTTTTGACCTTCCTATTAATTTTAGTGGCCTAAAAAGATTTGTTTTTATTTTATAATTTGTTTCTGGGATGATCCTAGAGGTTTGAGAGTAGTTAAATATAGATGATTCATCAATCTACTCTCATAAATACCATATTAGGATAAATCATATTAAGGATTAAGTGATGATAGTAAGATTTTTGGGATGATTCTTGTCATTAATGGATATTTTTTGATGATATCATTGGGTGAAGTTCAAGGTATGATTTTTGTCCATTCTTTATGGACCCTCATATTGGTCTATGTTGTGATGATATAATAACATTGATCCATGTGATCATATGTTGTGAATTTGAGTATAAAACCTATCTAGAACCTAGTTTTATAGATATTTCTTTCTAGTTTTGGACTTTACTCACTCACTCATTGGAGTTAAGTGAGTTTTTCCTTATTAGAGAAATAGGTTTATTCAAAGAAGTTACTCTTGGTAGAGAAGAGGTGAAATGGTAACCACCTTAGAAAGGATTGGTTGTATTTTTCTTCTATCATGATGTGAATGGTTTTTGGGTTGATAATGTAAGAAATTTATTTTATAATGAGAAATACCCCCTCCGGTGGGGAGGGGGATTTAGGACAACCTATTGATTGTTAAGATCGAATACTTAGCTGGTGGTTCATGTGGCTTGCTGAACTATGTGTGTGGATGGAAGTTTTATTCCTATGGGTATAGAAGACTGTGTGGATTCTATCAAATGTTAACCCATGATTGAAAATTATCAAAAGGATAGGGTATTCCTTAGTTTTCCTTATAAATATGATACTTGAATGTAGAAAAGTGTGTTGATGAGCACCATGTGGTTATTTTATAGTAGATAAACCTAATCATTCATTATATTAATTTGAGTAGGATCTAATAAGGAATTAGAGGGAGTTTACCTATCCTTACCATGAAAGTATTAGTTGGGAATAAAACTCTCAATGAGTGAGATCTAGAATCAAGGGGTAAAGTTGGTCTTCAAGATGTTGGATCCATTATAGTTGATTAGATCAGAGTATCACAATAGAAGAATAGTGGTAAACACATCTAGCATAGAAATATATATTTAAATGTTATAGGATGTTCTTGAGAAGTAAGTTTTGAGGATGTTGTGTTTAGTGTAGAGAGGGATAAATTTATCACCATTGGTCAATGGTGTTGGACCCTCACTCAACCCTTATGTGTGAGAGGCCTGTAGTGGTCATGTTGACTTAGTGGTTTTGTGGGACTGGGTGATTCTCAAGCGGTGAACCTGAAGGTTTTTTTTTTGAAGGTTATGATCATGAAAACCACTTCCCCTAGTGGAATGTGTATATACCCTTGATGTATGTTCTATGTGTTATGAGATGCATCCTATGTATGGAACTCCCTTCTAAAGGGTTACCCTTAGTATGGATAATTCAATAGATCTTTATGGGTGAACCCATCTTGTGGAAACTCTAGATATGTGATTGAGGAGGAGGTTTTTATCAAGAGGTTGTAGTTTCTAGTCACTTAGGCCTATGTTATCTTGAGGCCCGGGGTTGACAGTGCAGGGTCATCTGAGAATCTGGGACTATCCTCTTCATATTGTGGTGGACTGACCTACCCGACTAGTAGTGGCGTGTCATTGAGTAGTTGAACTATTTTTGTGTTGTTCATATGGTGGTCATCGATGAAATTCATAAAAGAGAAATGAAAACAAAATCAATTAATATTTCCAAATAGGTGGGAGTCAGCTGGAGTTCATAATATGAACAAGGATTTCATATAGTTGTGTGTGTAAAGGTTTAGTAGGAATAACCATGTTAATATAGTGTCAAAAGATAGTGAAAATGGTTTCAGTTGCCTCTTGGGTAGAAGATGACATGGAAACAAACATGAGTCTGGACATGCATGTTTCTTAGAAACTATTTGGGTTTTTGTGTGTGATATTTATGATATAGTCATTATTGGAGTGAAACATGGATGGATATCACTCATATGAAAACCATCATGAAATCTCTTAAAATATGGGCAACAAAGTAGTTGCACTAGCAGTTACCTTTTTGACTGACCCTTTTTGGGATAGGTGTGGATAGATAATGATTATGCTATGTACCATGTAGTGAATGAACTATAAATGAGTTTTGTTTTTGGTGTTAAGTCATGGAAATACTTGTCCAGATTAGTTTCATCTTTTTATTAACTCTTATTTTGAGATATCTAGAACTGATATCTCTATTAGTGAAGGGGGTTGTTTACTTCATTGAAATTTTTGCACCAAGTTTACATATATCTTGGCCTTCATAGATGAAGGAAATGAATTTTTTAGTGTGGTTACTCTAAAGGTTTATTCTTTATGAGCTTCTTTCCAGTGGATCTTTTCTTCTCTTCTTTTTCAAGGATGAAAATATTTATGGTGGGGAGGATGTAGTGACTTGGGTTTTACTCGAGTGAGACTTAGATAAAATTTAAGTTTTTAAGTATTGAAACATACCTAGGGATAAAGTAGTAATTATATTCTAGTAGGAGACCATAGAAAAATTATCTAAAGGTTCTATTGGTTCCAAATTATGGTTTTTACTCCTAGGATGAGATGGTGTGGAAAAGTGAGTATTGCAAAGCCTTAAAAATAATATAATAAAATATCATATCATTTATTGTCTATGAATGTGTTATTTATTAAATTTTTATATATTATAAACAAGGGATTGAGTAGGATAATAGAGACCATAGTCAATTTCAAGAAGTAGGGTTTACCTTAGGTGTGATATAATCTTTGATCACATCAGGCCTTGTGATGATGCGCAGTCATGAGAAAATTAAAAATGAATATATTAAATAATTTAAATTAAATTATTTAACTTGATTGACTAAAATATTCATATATAAATTTAAAATTAGGATAATATGAGGGTTATTCATATAACCCTAGAGATTTATAGGAGATCCTTGTGGTTGAACTTTAGTGAAGGTGTTTACTGGTAATTGAGAGGGAATCAAAGGATTTCTCATGAACGCACTAGAGATCACCTGTGTTGTTAATAAT
This sequence comes from Viscum album, assembly GCA_963277665.1. NCBI lineage: Eukaryota > Viridiplantae > Streptophyta > Magnoliopsida > Santalales > Viscaceae > Viscum > Viscum album. Next base: position 91,665 of record CAUJRU010001503.1, on the reverse strand, counting down.
GATACAAGTCTATTATTATCTAGTGAGGAGTCCTATATTGAGGTGGGTATTTTTTTATGGATTCTTTCCTTATTATTTATGATTCCAAGTGTGGATTTCTTATCTGTATGATTCTTTACTTTTGGTCCTCATTGCATTTCCATATTAACTAACATAATCATTTGAACCTAAACCATAAGATTTATTTTTTTCATGGAGTTATTGATATCCCATTATTTCATTTATTTTCACCCCAATTTTGATGGATAAATCATACATGGACAATTTGGATTAATTAATTTTTCATTTTTCTAGATTTTTTCCTCTATTATACATGTGGTCATCATCAATGTCAACCTTTGATTTTAGGGTCGTGATTCAACCTTCCCCATGGACCAGTTCTTTGAGAAATTTTCTAATAGTTGATGAATACTTATTGTGAATTAAATAATAAGGATTAGATCATGGTGATGGAATCTTGGGTGATAGTACCTAAGCTATTATTTATTTTCTTAGTGTAGTATAATGGCTGACCATGGCCATCTCACTTGAGGAGGAGCTTTTTCAGTCCAATATTTCCCACTCTTAATTCACTTATTATATATATTTTTTGTTTTTTATATTTTATAAAATAAGAATAAATTTTATGGTTATGGTTATATAATGTAAATATAGAAAATAAAAATGAAATATAATGCGGAAAAAATGAATGAAGTTAGTAAGAAATGAAATAATCTTAGGAGAATCATCTCAAGTGAGCCATCATTTTCTAATGGCCATATTTGAATCTACAAATGAACACACTCCATATTAGGTGCTAGAATCCTATTCTACCATGATTATGAATATAAAATATACTCAATTAATGAAAAATACATAAAAATACACCACCTCCATGATAAGGGATTGAGAATAGTATATAAGAAAGAGTTAATCCTTAAATAACCATATATACAATACTTCTCTCACTTTTGGTAATCCTCAAATCAACACAAAACATATAAGAAAAATTAAATAGGAATGCACAGAGACTTGGTTTCTATACTATATTCATCCACAAGGATATTTATTAGGTTATTTACTCATTATCATTAATGTAGGAGATTCGAGTAAATAAATAGAGATAAATAGAGATATAGAGAAAGAAAACTAGAGGAAGAAAGAGAACAATTTCTTTAAACATGTAACATGTCATTATAGAATAAAAAGAGAATAAAATAAAGAATAAAACTATTCTAAAAGTAGAAAAATAACTTCCCACAAAACTATCACATGGAAACCCCTCCTCCAAAGGTGAGTAACACTTACTTATAGAGTGTTGGGGAGGCTAGGGTTACAAATGTTATAAAAAAGGAAAGTAAAAATATTTTTAAATTGTATCCCTATTTTTGTTCCATGTTTTTTACCATAATAACTATTTAACTAATTATTTTTATAGTTGAATTAAATATTTGGTTTTGAATCCTATAACTTGTTTCAAAATTTCATCCTAAACCAAGCATATATGAAAATTTTATAACTTGATCATTTAAGTGACAAACATATTGAATAATTTTGTCCAACATTGAATTTTGGGCCCATTATCTCTATGAAAATTTGAGATCTAGATCATGGTATTCTGAAATATTATGTATCCAATCATGTGTAAAATTATATAAAAAATTTTAAAATTAATATTCAATACATAAAATATATTATGATAAAAATATTAGAGAATAGTTGAATGGGAAACATGGATTTTCTATGAAGTTTCAAAATTTATTTTCAAATTATAAATTCCTATTAAATCATAAGTTAAAAATTAGTCTTTACTAATTAATTTCATAGATGAATAAAAAAATTTAAAAATCAATAATTAAGTTATTCTCAAAATTCAACCTAAATTATTTTTATAATCTAATAATGCATAAATCTCCCTTAAATTAAGAAATTTGTGGGATTTAAAACATTAAAATTCAATGTGAAAAGATATAAAAATATTGGATCTTTCAATACCACCACACATAAAAAATTCACTCTTGATAAATAAAAATAAATTTATTAAAAAATATAATTATCCATCCTAAGTTTAAATACAAAAACCAAAAAATAATAGAAAAAAAGATTAATTCATTATAAAAAATATCATACCTACTCTAAAATTCCTATCCACTTCCCCACTTAAATTTAATCCAAAGTTTAAGTTACAAGCCTTTGAATAGAATTCAATTTAGTGGAATTAATATTTTACATGTGTAACTATTATAAATTAATCTTCTCTAAGATTCTTATACCAAATATCTATTTTTCCACTTCCTTGATACAACCCAAATGACATTATTATAAGTCACTTACCCTTTATTCATTTGGTTTTCAATATTCATCTCACCAAAATCCATTCATTTTTTTACAATTATACACTTATTTGTTTTCAGTGCTGAAATGTCTCATAAATTAATGTGGGATCCCAATTTTCTATTTTACTCTAGTTATAAAGGACTTATAGGAATATATTTTTAGATGGCTCACTGAGGTGTTCTTTTAAACAATAGGATAGTTACTTAATACAGATTTGAAGATTATTCTTTTATCTTGATATAATTTTGATTACACTTAATTTTATTCCCTTTAAAAACCTTTTCTTAGTTATAAAACCAAAATTCCCATGAATTTAGTATAAAACCTCATTAAAAAATCATATAATTTCAAAAGCTTAGAAATTAATTAAATATTAAACACTAGAATGAAGTTTCTCACTAGAAAATATTAAATTTAAATGTTAACTTCCTAACCTAAAAACACACAAAAAATTAAAAAAAACATGTTAATCATAAATAAATTGTTACCACCCCATGAAATTAAATTGTTAATACTCCATTTTTGAATAAAAAATGATATCATTATCTTTACACACAAAAATAATTTGGGAGGGAAAAATGTTAAAAGGATTAATACAACTCATCTTATTGATAATGGATGCTCTAAGTTAATCTCCTAAATTCCACCCATTGAAAACTTATAAGTAAAAAAACATAAGAATTTTTTTGAAAGTAAATTAAATAAAATGAAAAGAAAATGGATAATCATTAGTTTGAACCCATGTGGGTACTAGCGTTTTACTACCCATATCCAAGAGATTTATATAGTTATCTATAGTCTGATGGTGGGTTGAGTTTATTTTAGATAAACCACCACATATATTTCATTACATATTTTATTAATTTAAATCAAATTTATAGGACCCCATGGATAGAGTACACCAAATCCATCCCCTTGTATAGAAGGTAAATCTTGCACGGTGGGGATAAGAGAATGAATGAGACCTACTATTTTCATTTGTACACTACTTATTTTTACTCTTTTTTTCATTCTCTTGGGCCTTATCAAAATGTTATGTATCAATAGAATTATCAAATGGAAAGTTAATGATAAATTTTATTTGAATGAAATTAAAATACGATGAATTGATATCAAAATATTCTCATTCATAGTTGGAATCTCGTAACACATTTTCTTTATGAAAATCCATTGGGAATTATTCTTTTAATAACTATATTAGATGTTCAATAGATCTATGGATATTCATGAGTTCCTCATTACGTGAATTTTCATCTTTATCTATACTCTCTATGGAAAAAAGTGTTGGATGAATCAAAAAATATAAATTGTGGGAGTTAATACTCAATTTAGTTTTAATAAATTCAAATGAAAATTAATTCAAGAAAGGATTATCTCCCTAAGTTAGTTTGGAATCCAGTTTTTATTCATTTCTTAAGGCCTCTTATAGTTGGGCTGTCATGGATGAAAGTATGTTATGAAGATACCTTATATTATCTTCAAATCCCACCACTTGGGTGGTTTCTTTTTCTAATGTTAAATAAAGGTACTAGGGTGATGATTTTACTTATTCAAGGATGGGGGATCATGTGACATATCAATATTTACAAATCCCTTCCAAAATTCATCCAAATCTTGTTAATATTCCATTAGTTCACTATAAAGTAGGTATTCTTCATGAATTTCATCTATCCATGGATGAGTGAGATCTAGTAGCTGATATTATAGTAATTTATTTTCAACCTATATACATTCTCACACTTGAAAAATTAGTGGGGATTATTCTTATTCCACTATTTCTATTTATTTATCAAATTTATTCTATTTATATGCAACGAGATATTCAGTTAGAATTTTTTTTGGATCCTCACCTTTTGTATATTTATTATTTCCCATAAAACCAGGTTTATCTATCATCATAAACTTACTCCTATTGTTTCACCTTAGATTAGTTATTCCTTATAGAATAATTTAAATTTCAATACATAATGGATAAATATTTTTATGTGTTTTTTATAAAAATAAATAAAATTATTTAAAAGATTAAAATGAAATAAAAAGTTGAAGACCACTTGGATCCTTGAAAAATACACCATGTTTTGACACACCTATCATGGGATGGTATAAAATATATTATTTATTTTCCTGGTACAATATAGTGGTAGACCGGGGTTATCACACTTGAGGATATTTTCCAATCTAACACTTAATACTCCTAATTCACTTTTTATTTTTCTTGTGTTTTTTTATTTAATAAATGTAATAGAAATATAAGGGTTTTGGTTATAGATTGAAAAGATAGAAAATAAAAATGAAATGGAATGTATATATAATGAATTTAGTTAGTGAATAAAGGAAATAATATTATGATAATAATCTTGAGTGAAACTTCATTGTATCATAGCTGACCTTAAATATACTTAATTAACACACCCAATAATAGTTGTTAACATCTTATTTTTCCTCAAATTTTAATATATAGTATACTCAACAACCACTAAGTATACTAAACATCCACCACTTCCAAGATAATTAAGGGGGAACAGTGTATAAGAATAATTTAATCCTTAGATAATCACTGTGAGAATATTTCTCCCATTACTAATAATTATCAAATCAACCCAAAGCATATAAGAAACATTAAACAGAAATGCATAGAGACTTTGGTTCTTTACTTGATTCACCCCCAAGATATTACATAGGTTAATTAATCATTATCATGAGTATAGAATATAACAATTAATAGGGAGGTATAAATATATAAATGGAGGAAAAAAACTACAGGAAGAAATAAAATAATTTATTAAAACTTTTAACATGTGATTATAAAATGAAAAGAGAATAAAATCAAGAAAAAAACTATTATAAAGTTAGTAACAAAAATTTCCACCAAACTATCACAATATAATCACCCCTATAAAGGTGAATAAAACTTATTTATATAGTGGAGGTGAGGATAGATATACAACTATTATAAAAAGGAAAATAAAAAGTTGATTCAAACTAAATAACTATTTTTTTACCATGTGGTTGACCAGTACAATGACTAAAGTGAATGTTTCTATAGTTGAATAAAATATTTTATTTTGACCTCTGCAACTTGTGTTAGAATTTTATTCTAATCCAATCATATAAGAAATTTTTTTTCAAAATCATTATAGTGTATTACAGATTGATGAATCCAATATAGAATTGACCTTATTGACCATTATTTCCATGAAAAATTGAGATTCATCTCATGTACTTCAAATAAATTATGTTTCTCAACTTCTTTAAAATTATATAAAAATAATTCAAATTAATATTCAATGAATATAATATTTTATGATATAAATTCTAGAGTGATGCTGAAAGGAAAAAATTGAAATTTCTATATAGTTTTAAAATTTATTCTCTAATTAAAAATTTATATTAAATAATCATCTAAAAATTAAGCTTTATGAACTAGTATCAAATATGGAAAAAAATATATAAAAATCAATAAATATTCCATTTTTACAATTCAACCCAAATTATTCTCACAATCTAAAAATGTAACAATAACCCTTAAATTAACAAATTGGTGATATTTAAAACGTCAAAATTTGAAGTGATAAAATATGAAAACATTAGTTCTATCAAATAACTCAAGGAAACAATCATTATTTCATTGATTTAAGTTTATGATTCTTCTCCATAATTCCTTTGTTTTCTTAATTTGGAAGTATCTTCTTATAAATTCATCTTGAATAACCTCCCAAGTATGAAATAAATATTTATCTTATTTTATGAACCATCTCATTTCCTACCCATTCATGCAACAAGGAAATAAACTTTAATTTAGATAATAATTTTCCAATCCCTTGAGTGGTAACCATGATGAATTATTTAATGAACATGTATCCATCCTCTTTTGGTTCTCTTTTGAATATTGGTAGGGTCTCCACTTGATGGTGTTTCTACTCATATTCTATTACTCTTAGTGATATATTTATTCTTTAGTTATTCATCATCTATTGAGGTATTTAGAGTTTTTTTATTCTTGGGTAAATATGATAATCATTCCATATTTGGAAATTATGTACCTTATTTTCTCTTTTTACAAGCCACCAAAAGGTTAATTTGACTCAATTTTTATGTTTTTCTTGTATTTTATCTTTCTCAAAATCATGTATAATTTAAATTTAAGAATAAAATCCTCTAGTGTGATGGTTTAAGTTCTCCAAATAACTCAAAATAAACTTGAAAATTAGAATTTATGAAATTAAAATCAAGTGAATCGTTCAATTTTAAACTCTAAGTAATTCCAGAATGAATGTATTTTTTTTGTTTATCTATATTAATAAATGTAAATTGATAAATAAATTAATCTATCAACATAAATTGTTTTTATTTTTTCATTTAAATATTTTGGGAACAAATAATATTTATACCATTGAGTGACAAAGTCAAGTATAGGGATATGATGGCTATTTCACCAGTTAAACATATGAATAAAGAATGAAAAAATCTAATGCAAAGTTTTTTTTATATGTGGTCATGAAATAATCTAAATTTATTTTTGGTATTTTCTATTTAAAGTGTGTGTTTGGATACATGGTATTCATAGTGTTCAGTGAGAAACATATTACCAAATATTTTTACCATAATTTTTGATGAGTGTAGGGAATTTAGGTTAGTGATCAACCTCATAAAGCATTAAAAATTAATTTACAATATAAATTAATTGGAAATATCATAAAATCTAAATAATTACCTCTTGAGATAGTATAAGACGTACCACCCAAGTCAAGATTCCCTATGAGGTTTCTGTAGTCATTGTGCAGTACTGATTGTGGTAAATTTTTTGTGATTATATTTCCACCACACTCATATAACTCTCATTGATTAGGATGAAGTGGTCCTGAATTATTTCTAAGTTTGGGTTTCAACTTTCCTTACACCACCATCAACATCTCATAAATTATCCAATGTCAAAATTTAAAAGCATTAAGATTGAAAACATTAGAAATCAAATATCTGGGTTTTACAAAGAAATAAACATAATAATTCATCACAACCCCCTCATACTAACATTAAAAGACATTCTTAACATGATAAATTCAATTAAAAGAATATAAAGTAAGAAATCACACAACATATATGTTCTTAAGTTCCTATACTCCCTAGGCTATAGGTGTACCTCCACTCTACCTATGTTGATGAAAAAGTATTAGATGGGAGGATCAACCTAGAGGAATAGTGATAAAGGAATTATAAAAGGGCATGGCCATATAGTGTAAATAGAGAATAAAATATACATCTGGTTATAGAATTTAATTATAGAAGGTCTTCAGGGGTTAAATGAGATTCCTCAACCTCCACCCTGAAATTTGGGTAAATTCCCACTTTCCGTCCAAAAACACTTTGTGCATTGGATGGATTCCAAGTGGAAAGTTTTTTTGGATTCAAAAAGGTTCCAAGAGCTTCTAAATTTTAAAACACTTTGGGAGGGTACTACAATGAGTTATTATCAAATTCTTATTGAATGATTTACTTCAATTCACGACTTACTTAATTTTTTTTCCAATTTTTGAATATAATAATTCAATGAAGATTCATTAACTTTTTTATGTTGTCTATGTGTTTTTGAGATTAAATCCATGGATTTAGATTTTAGTTTGATGGTCCCCACTAAATTGGTTTTCATATTCTAGTTTCCAGGCATAACTAGGTTTATTTTTCACTACAAATATAATGTTTATGTGTCATTGGAATATGTTAACACTTTCTAGATCACATGGTGTCATTGAATAAGCATGGCATTATTCTAAAGCTTGAGATTTAATTGGGTGAGATTGAAGTTATGTAATTAATTGAGATTCCATTAGAGAAACTTGATTATACATTGGTACTTGAGGTAGTATTTATTAATGTTTCCATTCTATCAGGGTTTGGAATTTTATTGGAGAGGCCTAAGGTTACACTAGATTACTAGATTGAGTATCTCAAATCTTCTCCTTATGGAATTTTATGTATTGGTGATATCATTAAAAACCTCCATTCATTGAAATATATTAATGGAAATGAAAATGGAATACCACTTACCCTTTTTTGAAAATATAGATCAGTCAAGTATTTGGGGTGGTCATTCGGGGGGGGGGGGGTATGTTTATGTGGATAAAGATTAGTTTGGGTGGAAAAGGGTTTCTAAGTGTATTAGTGTTTTGATGGAGATGATGTTATGGGTACTAAGTAAGGTTGCATGGTTGAGAAGATCATGGGGAAAGATCAAATGACAGAAAGGAATGGTAGCTGGGATCTCTTGTTGACTTATCAAATGTCCAAAATTGACCCTAGCCCCTTTAATACCTAACACCAAACTCTTATTTTTATCTAATCATTTATCATAAAATACTTAATAAATCATTTTTCAAAAACTTAAATTCATATTTCAAAATAAGAGCATGTTTCAATGATTTTAGAGTATAAAATGAATAAAATTAAATTATTATTTATAAAATTAACAAAAAATAAAATATCTAAAAAATTTATGAAAAAATAAAAAATAAAAAATAAATATATATTAGAATTTTTAAAGAAATAAAATAAAAAATTGGAAAACTAGTAATACTCTCAGATGATGCATATGAAACACGATGTGGTGTAGGTCCTCCATAGGGGTTGGTAACCCTCTCAATTGATGTAATATTTAATGGGGCATGGTTTCCATTCTACTACTATGATAGAGGGATGTTGTGGAAATAACTAAAGTGATGTTGTTTGAGTCCTTTTAGTTATATAGTTTTTTTAATTAGTATGATTTGTGGGGTTTTCCAACATTAGGGTCTAATAACCCCCTTGGATGACACTTTATATAGAGATACATAGGTACCCTATCATGGTTGATGAGGTAGTGTTGTATTTTTTGAGGTATGACTTGTTATAGAAATGAGAAATGTAGATATTATGATTCTTGTGGTATATTAGTCATGTCTAGTTGCCTTTATGGTACGACCTATAGTTAGGATTTCAATATAAATCATTATGAGGCCTTGGTTACTATAGTACCTTTGGTTGTTATGGGTAATATCCTTAATAGAGACTAGATACAAATAATGAGATTATTCCTTCACTATAGCTATCTTGCTCTTATAGAATATATATTCCCTTATGGTTCACCTTTCTCTTCCCCTCAAACCAAGACCCGAGCTTACATATTTTTATGAATTTACTTCATATTTTTATGGAATAATAAAATTTATGTTTATACTCACACTTACATGGGATTTATGACCATATATGTTGTGTTTTTATAGATATTGTAGGGATTGGACTGATGGTGGTAGACATAGAGCAAGTGTAACTGATGTATAGTAGTAGGTAGTGGCACTTTGTGGGTGTCAGTTGGTAATGGAGGTCATTCTAAGAGAACATGAAACAAGGTGGTTTCTTCCCATTCTCAAAGACAGTTTCCCCTAGTGATTTTGATCCACTGTATTTGTATTTTTCCTTTTTGGTATTTTCCTTATAGATCTTTAATTTTCATTTAATGTCTAATGTATGCATTTTATATAGTTCAATTGTTTATATAAATTTTTTGGGTTATTGGATATTATTATGTATTATTAGTGAGGAATTATTGTAACAGTTTGTGATAGGATAATGCCTAACATGTATGGTTTTTTCCTTCTCAATTACAATTTCTATCCCTTGGCCTATACCAGGAAGGCTTGCGGTGACACACTCCACACACTACCAAACTTGGTGGGTGTCCCAATGGGTTGGGTCGTGTCATTATATATATTATTACTTTTAAATTCAAACATGTATATGATGAATGGATGAAAAATAATACCCATAAATCAAAATTAGAAATATTTATATCTATAACATAAATATTTAGTGTATACTTTCAGTGAAACTTTTTTTAATGAACCTCAATTTTTTTTAATTTTAATAGTTTGTTTTTCAGGATGATTTCAATTTTATTTTTAAAATTTTAGATAATGAAAAAAATATAGAGTAATATAGGAGAAAATAGGTGGGATAAAAAATAAAATTAATCTTGATAACTATAGAAAGGAATCAATATAAGTTTATGAGGTAATTATTGGAAGTTTGGTGAGCCTTAGAAGAAGAAATATACACTTTTTTTCATTAGAATTCTAGTGGGTGGATCACTGAAATTATGATGATCCCAAGTAGTGGATAAATCCATTACTTGTTCCATTATGAGTTTGATGGTATTACATTGAGAATATAGTGTCCACCAAAAGTTTAGTATCATTGATAAACATATATTTTAACAAAATAATCATTAATCTTTTAAGGGGGTTTATTTTAACCCACCATAGGTTGTTCCTCACTAGACATGACACACCATAAGGGAGCTCCTCCCTCTATTCCTTTTATCTATATCCTTTTTCTATATTTAATTCTATGTATGTAAAGTGTCTATTTCAGGTCCCATTATCAATAGTGCATTATTTTAGTGGATACATTTTTGGTTACTTTGTGATGATGAAAGTAAACAACATGGGAGGTTTATTTTCCATTTTATCAAATAAATATAGGTGAATGAGGGGATTATGGATTAAATTCAAGTAAAAAAATATTTACCACATAATTTTAGTGGGATAGAAAGTGGAATTAAAAAAAATAAAGATTATATATTAAGTAAAGACAAAATAAGAAGGCACCAAGATTTATAAAAGTTTAAATTAGTGTGACATTACTCCACTTTTAACACCATCTAACTTCTTGAGTGATTTTGTTTATACTAAGGAACTAAATTTTATAAAGTAAAAAATCATTATGATATATTTATATTTTTACATAACTAGTAGGACAACCCACCGCCTTTATATTAAAATCATAATGCACTCTATCTTTTTAAACCCTGGAGGAATTTCCCAAATCCTACTTTTTAAAGAGAGGGTATAGTCAAGATTTTTCATTTATGGATAAATCACAACCATGAACTTCCTTTTATATATGGAGAAAAACCCAAATAATTAATTAACATAATGGTGTATATAAACAATGGAGTATAATGAATGAATAATATTTTCAACCTAAAGTTTAATGGTGCGAAACATCATTGTTTCAATGAATACTAATAGATTAACAATTTTTTAAATTATAATCACTTTTTTATCACATTTATATGTTATTTATATACTCTCTTTTTATCTATCATTTATTAACTTGAAGCCTTTATATAAAATTCTACCTAATGGTTGACTTCCTTCTTCAATTACAATTTGTTCCACATGATCACTTCTACCCATTATATAACATATTTGATTGAGATATTTGGGGATAAATGTTTCTATGTTTCTTATTATGATATAAGGAAAAACAATATGAAAATGATATAAATAATATATTAATCTCTGAATTTAAATACTAAATCTCATAAAAAGTTATATAACTTAAGGAATGAAAGGTTTAGTGCCTTGGAGACTAGATACATAAACATATTATTTTACTACACTTGTGAAAATTTAAACATAACTATGATCCTATAGACCTATTTTATAGATACCTCACATTACATAATAATATTCATAACCCATGTAATTGAAACATAAAAAAGGTTTTTTCTCAAATGCTCAGTAATGGAAAACAATATTGTTAAGTGTTAGATTATAAACATGAAGAAGAATATGAGGAAGACATAAATATCATCATAAAATATCATAATAATATTTATGATAATCATAAAACCCAATGAATAAAAATATGAACAAAAATATCATTAAAGAATAATAATAGATATTACATGGATCTAACACATATTATTAAACATAAAACATTTCACCAGGATATAAAAGTGTGAAACACTTTAAAAATAAGGCATGATCATGAACACATGGAATTCATGGAAATGAAATACTCTTTATGAAATTGGAATAACATTATAAAAAACTTTTAAATGATGTATAAATTTATCAACAACTTGAAAATGTGGCACATCTATAAGAATCATAAAATCCTTATGAGAAAACCAAATTTTGCCATACCTATGTAAAAAAACCTCATTATTTCTATGCATAAAATGTGATCAAACCCATCATTCCCATGCCTATCTGAACAAACTTATTATGACCATGTTAGACTATATCATGAAATATAATCACAAACCAATTTATTGGAGTGTTATATAGGACCCCAACAATCATCATTCACAAATATGTGTATCACTTAAAATCAAACATCATTATATCTTAAATAACCCCTAGAAAAAGTATGATTTTTAAACATTTAAATAGCATGAAATTAAGAAATAATAGGTTATAAAAATTTCATTTCCCAAAAAGGATTCATAACATAATAAAATATGGAAGGTTATCAAAACATAACTTTATAGGAGATTAACCTTGGATCAAAAATTTAATTGAAAATAAAAACGTTTTCACAAAAGTATTTTAATTTTTTTTATAAATGATGAAGAATAAATTTATTTCAGAAACTAATTTATGGGAAGTGAAAAATATTTTTTTTAAACCTTATTATAAATAGGTTCAAATGAAAATCCTAAAAAATAAACAAGGTTTAAAAAATTGTAAGTGAAAATAAATAAAAAAATGTACTTTTGAATTGAATATTTAATAATGGAAACTTGATTTTTAATGTTTTCAAGAAGGGGAAGTGAAAATAATTTGAATGTTTTGACTTAAAAAATAGTATTTAATAATGGAAAAATTAAAAAGACATAAATTTTATCAAAATAAAATATAGAGTGCATGATAAAACCTTTTATTTTGAAGGGATAGAAAAATATTTTGAACATTTTATAATAACCTTATTGAAAACCCACATCATTAAAAAGGATAAATAAAAATTTTATTTAAAATTAAATAAGTTTAATAAAGTAATAATTTTAGATAAAAATAGTCTGAGTTTTCACTGGGGAAAGGATAACATTGGTGGAAGTCAAGATATGAGCATGGAATAAAAATTTATTAAAAGTAATGGGAATTATTCTTATAAAAAATATATTTTAGAAAAACATTAAAATCCTAAAGGAAGAATAATTTGGTGTGAAACATGATTTATCTAGAAAATAAGGTGGAAATAAATTCTAAAATCATCATATATTATAATATATCAACCCTAAAATAATATATATAATCATGAGTGATTTTGACCTGAAGAAGAGAATTGAGTCACAAAACCCCATTTTGGGTTTAATAATTTATGATTCAAATATCATTGGAAGCTTAAGAATCATATATTTATGTGAATACCATCAATTAAATAATTTATTATTTAAAAATACATTTTTTATAAGGCCCCGACCTTAAACCTTACTTAATACTGAATTAAATGAATAATTCACATTGAGGATATTTTCAGGTTTATAGTTTTAGAGAATTAGGACATAACTATTAAATCTCAAAAGATTACAAAGTAGACACTTCTACTTAGTTTATTTTTTTACAAAACATGAACTCTTGAAAAAAGAGTCATGTCTAGTTCAATGTTTAAGGCAACACTAATTTTCCTTGGTCCCATCCTTGACCCTATTCCACATTATGTCCTGTGAAAAACATTTCAAAAAAATTTGGGATGAGCATAAAAATATCAGTAAGGGATACACAAAGAAGAAAAACTGTTAGTTTTTCAAAACAACAAGTAAACCATGAATACTTTATCAAAGTAACAATTTTCACCTTTATGAAGTAGTAAATACTCCTTACTCAATAAAATATCATTACTTACCCTTTTGTAACCAAAATATTACTATAAAAACCATATAAAGAACACATAACATATAAAGGTAACTTGGGACATAAACATACTTAAATGGAATAACCATACGGTCGACTTCCACACATATCACTACATGGAATAGACATACGGACAACTTCCATACCCAATGCATTGGAGGTTATAACATAACCACCCATCCTAGTATTCACGGCACCACCCTTCATATGGTTTATCACGTAACCACCCATCAAATGCCCAAGTACCATTATAAAATCATAACACATAAAACCATTATAAAGGAAAGAAAAAATTTACAAATTTAAAGAAAAATATATCACTTAAATATATTGACATAACAAATACATTATCAAAACCATTTTCAATACCAAAATACATAAAAGAGTATATGTTATTTATTTACTTTTAAAACTATTACAGCTTGTTGAGGAAGCCAAAGATCAAATAATACTCGCAGCGGCGAAAAGGTCATTGTCACCACGTACATTAAAAAGAAACATACATTTTGTCGTTTAGTAAAAAAATTAGTATAGAAAATATTCCTTTTGAATTAAAGTATAAGTAAAATGGGTTTATACAATGTATAAAAGAAAGTCTTTTATTAGAACAAAATATGACTCAATGAAAGGAGATTGAGACGAAGTCCCATACCTCGTGTCCGATTTGACTCGATCACTCTTTAATCTCATGAATAATAAACTAGTGTTAATTTATACTTGCTTAAGAACATTTTTCAAGACTATTATTTCTTTTATATCACTTATTTTCATGTTATAAACATTATGTAATCATTTAAGTTAATAATGTTCGTTTTGTCGATATTTGGCACTTAAGTCAAAAATGGACTTCTTACAATTACATGTTGTTCATGTTGTCAGAGGTTAATTATATCCAGAATGATATTCATTATTTTGATATCATTAATATATATCATATATATCCCGCATATACATGTATTTATAATAGTACATAACATTTAGGGGTAAGAAATGAAATGCACCGTTCATGGAGATGGTAAGTCGTACGTACGCATGAACACTAATTTCATTTCTATTTCATATTTAATGGAATGAAATAATAATTATATAAAGGTATATTATAATTACAATATAATATCATATATAATATCATCAACTCCGTCCTTTATACGTCCCACATATGGCATTAACGAATCAAATCACTTTGAGTGGGCGGTAGTCCGCACTTCCTAAAATGAAATTATCGTATTTGCACAACATGCAAAGCATAAAGGTATGTTCTAAATATAAAATTCAGAAGCATATAGAGGGTATAAATATATTATATGTCATATATAAATACAGTGACATCATAATGGCCACCATGAAAGGTGTTAAGAGAAGATTGAACAATCATCGTTTCGTGAGGCAGTAATTCGCCATCCAAAAAAACAATATGTTCTTTAACCATTAGACAGAGGTGTGTGTAAGTGTAGCTCTAATTCTTCTAATAAAAATATACTAGTATATTGAATATTGGTGTTTTTACAAAATAAAGGAATAGAAATATTTTAGGGGGTTGGAGAAGCAAAATAAAACAAAAGGACATAAGAGAAGTCATTACCTTTAAACCGGGTAACTCCCTTTGGTTTGAACCAAAAGGATTTCTTGAAGAGATTTATGCATAAGGTAAGGCTTATAGGATGAGTAGAGGGATGTGGAGAGATACAATGAGCAGAGTTTGGTCGAGCCAAAGGCTTGAGAGGTGTGGGTAAGGGGGTAGAGGTGGGGGCCTTTTATAAGAGGGAGGAGGGGCACTCTTGGAATGTTATAAAATGTTACTTTATTATAAAATGATTTTCGGATTTCAAAGGCCCAAAAAGGATATATTTCTAGGATAAGGTGATAAGGATTATAAATACACCCATACAATATGTTTTTGACATGTGTATGTCTTAGATTTTACCTTATCTTTTCATTTTTTTAAATCACTCATTAATGAGGTAATCACTGCATCATCATGGTGTCATAAATAAATAAATTTATTTAATGTATAAAAATTATAAAAAAATATCATTATGTTGGAAATATTTTTATCTTTATAATGAATACTTATAGTCAAAAATATGACTTGTATAACCCCATTTAAAAAATGTTTTAGTAAAACAATACATGTTTGTGACATTTTTATTTTAACTTTAAATAAAAAGTTATTAATGTCCTTTTCTTACCCAAGTGGCTCCATGGGGTCCCTAAGTTGTCCCATGGATTTTCTTGGTCGGTAATGACTCATAAAATAAGGGTAGGACATGTTTCAAGTTAATTTAATATTATTAAAACATAATTTTTACCTTAAATTACACTAATTACCTCTAATCGCGATTAATAAAACTTAAAAGCTACTATTCACCAAATAATTATTTTCATCCCATTAAACCAAATTTTACTTACTAATGACAAACATTTATGTAGGATTTTTTAAATTCAATTCACAAAAGTAGTAAAGTTTCATTTAAATGAAAAATTTGCTTTTTAACTACCACTTAGTGGTTTCACTATTCATCAAAAATTGATGTTTTTTCAGAAAAATACCAAAAATTCACCCTAAGATATACTTGATATTCCGAATTCAAAAATGATTTATATTTTACAAAATTCAAAACATATAATTTTCATTAATTAATTTAATAATTAATTCCTGTTGTCAAAACAAAGAGCGTGTTTTTATGAAACAATATATATCAAAATATTGACACTAGTTTAAGTCCAATTTCAAAGTGAAATTAATTAAAATGACCAACATTGGATTAAACGGTAAAAATATATTCTAATTAAAATTTAAAATCAATTTAAAAGATAATCTAATCATATAAATAAATTATATTAAAAAGAGGTTTTGAATTAAAATACAACATTTTTCACTTATTCATTAAAAATGAACTTTATCAGAAAAATAAAAAAACATACACAAAGTAAATTTTGATGTCCCGATTCTAAAGAAAGATTTAATTTGGCCCAAAAGAATTTATAAGTGTGACTGAAACTATTTTTAAGGAGGGTTCACCTTCAAAAGGCGATAAATCGTCCTTTTAGTGAATATTAGAGTATCTATGCCTTTAATTGAATTCTTTTCTTATTTTAAGCCTTTATCTTTTATTGGTTAAATGTAAAAACATTTAACAAACATATATAATCATATTTTAGTTATTTCTATTCATTCTCGCCTATAAAACGACTATGTGTTAACTACCATTTAAAATAATATTATTATATTACTAGTGTGCAACGTAAGATTTCAAAGAAACTCGGTGTTGCGTATCGGGCACACTATCGAACATAGTAACCCCTTTAATGTAAAATTAATATTTAATTCGCAAATATTAATAAATATGAAAATATCTTATTCTTTATTTACCTGGGATGTTACATCCTTCCCCCCTTTTGGGAATTGCGTCCTCGCAATTTTATTCACTTATCAAAATACGTGGGGGTATTTATCCCTCATAGCATTTTCAGATTCCCACATTGCCTCTTAAACCATATGGGTTTTCCACAAAACCTTTACCAGGTGAATTACCTTATTCCATAACAATTTCTCTCTACAGTCAAGAATCTAGACTGGTTATTCTTCATAAGAGATATTCTCTTCCAACTGATCTACGTGTGGGCTCAAAACATGAGATGGATCTGGCATATAATTTCTCAATATCGAAACATGAAACAAAATTGTGTACCTGAGACAAACTTGGAGGTAATGCCACTCTGTATGAAACTGATCCAACTTTCTCGAGGATTTTATAAGGTCCAATGAACCTCAGACTCAACTTTCCCTTCTTACCAAAACGCATCACACTTTTCTATGGAGAAACTTTGAGAAAGACATGATCACCAACCTCGAAAGATAGATCCTTCCTCCAGTTATCCGCATAACTTTTCTGCCTGCTCTGAGCTATTCTCATGTGTTTTTGAATCAACTGAATTTTTTCAGCCATCTCTTCTACCAATTCTGGTCCCATCAACTTCCTTTCACCCACTTCATCCCAAAAAGCTGGAGTTTGACACCGTTTTCTATATAATTCCTCAAACAGAGCCATCTATATACTGGAATGAAAACTATTGTTATAAGAAAATTCAACCAAAGAAAGATGTTGGTACCAACTTCCCGGATAATCCATCGAGAAAGCACGTAGCATATCCTCCAAGGTCTGAATTTTTTGTTCTGACTGCCCATCTGATTGCGGATGAAAAGCTGTACTAAAATTTAATTTTGTACCCAAGGACTTCTGAAGGCCTTTCCAAAAGTTAGAAGTAAACCTGGGATCACGATCAGATACAACAGAGAGGGGAACTCCATGCAACCTGACTATCTCTTTAACATACAACCTAGCAAGTTGATATAGAGACAAAGTATCTCAAATAGGAAGGAAATGAGTAAATTTAGTCAATCGATCAACAATAACCCAGATTGCATTATTACCTTGAGATGTCTTCAGTAATCCCACAACAAATTCTGTTGATATATTTTCCCATTTCCACTCTGGAACCAGTAATGACTGAAGAATCCCTTTCGGTAACTGCCGCTCTGATTTAACCTGCCGACAAGTCAAACACTTCACAGTAAAATCGACAATATCTCTTTTCATTCCATCCCACCAGTAATACTCCCACAGATCTCTGTACATCTTAGTAATTCCAGGATGAACTGAAAACGGGGAACTATGAGCCTCACATAACAACTCATTCTTCAACTGTGAATCACAAACCACACAAAATCTCTTACCAAATCTCAAAACACAATCATTATCAATGTTTAATTCATGCAACTTACCCTTATGAACCAGATCTACCTTTTTCTACAACTCACTGTCTTGCTTCTGTGCTTGCTTAATTCTATCTGATAGAGAAGATTTCACTGATACCTGAAACAAAATAGAAGAACATCCTGCACCAACAACTTCTATGCTAAATTTCATCAAATACTTAACGAAAGGATCACATTCCAAACGTAACATGGTTAATGGAGCACTACTTTTTCGACTCAAAGCATCAACCACTTTATTTTCTTTTCCCAGATGGTAAAAAATTGTACAATCATAATCCTTGATTAATTCTAGCCATCTCCTCTATCTCATGTTCAATTCTTTCTGAGTAAAAATATACTTTAAACTTTTGTGATCAGTATATATTTCACACTTTACACCATATGAATGATGCCTACAAATTTTTAAAGCAAAAACCACAGCAGCTAATTCCAAATCATGTGTAGGGTAATTTAACTCATGATTTTTCAAATGACGTGAAGCATAAGCAGTTACTTGATCATTCCACATAAGGACACAACCAAGTCCCTTCAACGAAGCATCACTGTAGATAAAAAACTCACAATTCCTAGAAAGAAGTGCCAAAAATGGAGAATTCACCAATCTTCTTTTCAATTCCTAAAAACAATCATCACATTCTTTTATCCAGATAAACCTAACACCTTTTTGAGTTAACTTAGTCATTGGACTAGATAACCATGAAATTTTTTCAACAAACCTTCGGTACTAACCTGCCAAACCAAGAAAACTATGGATCTCAGTTATATTTGTAGGTCTTGGCCATTATTCAACAAATTTTGTTTTAGCAGGATCAAAAGTTATACCATTTTTTGAAACAATGTGACTAAGGAAAGAAATTTTTTGTAACCAAAACTCACACTTGCTGAATTTTCCATACAATTTATTTTCTTTTAATGTTTTCAAGATAACCCTTAAATGACTTCCATGCTCCTCTTTACTTTTAGAAAACACCAAAATATCATCAATGAAAAAAACCACAAACTTATCCAAGAACTCATGGAAAATTCTATTCATAAGGTCCATGAATACAGCAAGTTCATTGGTTAACCCAAAAGGCATAACTACAAATTCATAATGGCCATATCTAGTACGAAACGTAGTCTTCGGAATGTCAGCTTCTTTTACTTTCAACTTATGGTACCCCGACCTCAAGTCAATCTTTGAAAAATACTGAGCCCCCTGGAGATGATCAAACAAATCATCAATATGAGGCAAAGGATACTTTTTCTTAACAGAGATGTTATTCAATGCTCTATAATCAATGAAAAGTCTCATTGAACCATCTTTCTTTTTAATAAACAAGACAGGAGCACCCCATGGTGATGTGCTAGGTCGAATGAAACATTTATCTAATAACTCATGCAATTGCTTCTTTAACTCTAAAAGTTCAACTTGAGCCATTCGATAAGGGGGTTTTGAAATTTTATTAGAATCATGAACTAAGTCAACAGTAAATTCAACTTCCCGATCATGTATAATACTAGGAAAATCATCATGAAAAACATCAAGATACTCATTTACCACTCGAACATCATTAATCTGAATAGTTCCTTTATTTTCAACAATATGTGCAAGGTAACATTCATTTACATCTTTTACTAGTTTCTCAACTTCCTGATATGTTATAAAACGCAAGGGTTCATTATTGTACACAAACTGAAAATATTTCTGAAAAGAAAACTCTTTAGATCTGCAGTCAATATTAGCATGATAAAAAGAAATAAAATCCATGCCTAGAATAACATCAAACTCTAATAGAGGAAAAATAATAAGGTTTGTAGGTAGATTCTTTCCGCACACAAGGATAGGAAGGTTCTTATATTTTTTTTTGTCTCAACGGTTCCTCCGAGTGTTTTTACCATAAGTTCAGGATTCATATCTTGAGATGGAATTCCCAATTTACTAGAAAACTTCTCATAAATGAAAGAATGTGTAGACCCTGAATCAAAAAACACATTGTCATAATATGAACAAACAAATAGTGTACCTGATACTACTTCATTCGATGGCCCTACATCTGTTGAAGTAGTTGCAAAGGATTTCACCACCCCTTTCTGCTTGTAGTCTGGATACTTTCCCCCAGATGAGTTCTTCATTAGACACTCATTTTTATAATGACCCATTTCATTACACTTAAAACATCTTACCGCTGGCTTTTCATTGCCTGCTTTATCATCTTACTTACAGTTACGAGCAATATGACCAGACTTGCCACACCGAAAGCACTTTCCAGACCTGGATAAACATTCTCCAGGATGCATTTGACCACACTTCTCAGAGGATGAATATTTGGTTTTCTTACCTCCTAGTTTCTTTGATGAATTATTTCCCTTTGCCTGCCAACTAGACCTCTTATTATGTTTTTTTTCAAAGAACACCTGATCATCGACAAACTCCATTTTCACCTTCTCCACACATCAAACAAGTTCTTCATAACTTTTGAACTCACGAGAAGCTAAAGCCCTTCGATACTTTGGATTTAACCCTGAGTAAAAATGGTTTATTTTACTATCAATATCTTGTATGAAATTTGGAGCTTACCATTCCAATCGAGTGAACTTTTCTTCATAAGAAGCCACTGAGTCATCCTCATGCCTCAATTCTAGGAATTGTTTTTCCATCCTAAGACGAACCACCTTAGGAAAATATTTCTCAAGAAACATACCTTTGAATTCATCCCAGTGAAGATCATCAATCTCATCACAATCCCTGATATTTTTCACCATCGACCACCACTGATCAGATTCACCTTCAAAACGGTAAATAGCAAGACTAACCTTTTGATGTTAGGAACACCCCATGACATCAAAAATCTTCTCCAGTGCTTTAATCCACCCTTCTGCTAGCACATGGTCAGATGATCCTCTAAATTATGGGGGATGTTGCCTCATGAAATGTTCCACCACTGACATGTTCCTCTGCGGTTGATCTGGCTGATCTCTTGTATGGATACCACCACCATTTATAGCCTAAGTCAACTATGCCATCACTGCAACAAACTGTTCGGTTTCGATTTCGACTATCTCAGGTTGCTGATTTGGAAGGTTGTCTTCCTCCTGATGTTGTCCCAACATAGCTGCCCTGTTTCCTCTGCGGAAAACCATTCTGCACACAGAAATATCTTAGGCGAAGCAACATGGTAATATTTAAATACTATATCATTTCAATCATACCATAAATTAAATTATGGACATAAATTTAACAATTTTTTCTAACTCATAAAGTTGTCTAAACCAAACTTTGATACCAAATATAAGGCCCCAGCCTTAAACCTTACTTAATACTGAATTAAATGAATAATTCACATTGATGATCTTTTCAGGTTTAGAGTTTTAGATAATTAGGACATAACTATTACATCTCAAAAGATTACAAAGTAGACACTACTACATAGTTTCTTTTTTCTTTACAAAACATGAACTCTTGAAAAAAAGAGTCATGTCTAGTTCCATGTTTAAGATAGCATGACTTTTCCTTGATCCCATCCTTGACCCTATTCCACATTATGTCCTATGAAAAACATTTCAAAAAAACTTGGGATGAGCATAAAAATATCAGTAAGGGATACACAAAGAATAAAAACTGTTAGTTTTTCAAAACAACAAGTAAGCCATGAATACATTATCAAAGTAATACTTTTCACCTTTATGAAGTAGTAAATACTCTTAACTGAATAAAAGATCATTAATTACCCTTTTTTAACCAAAATATTACCATAAAAACCATATAAATAACACATAACATATAAAGGTAACTTGGGACATAAACATACTTAAATAGAATAACCATACGGTCGACTTCCACACATATCACTACATGGAATAGCCATACGACTGACTTCCATACCCAATGAATTGAAGGTTATAATGTAACCACCCATCCTGGTATTCAAGGCACCACCTGTCATATGGTTTATCACGTAACCACCTATCAAATGTCCAAGTACCATTATAAAATCATAACACATAAAACAGTTATAAAGGAAAGAAAACATTTACACATTTGAAGCACAATATACCACCTAAATATATTGACATAACAAATCCATTATTAAAACCATTTTCAATACCAAAATACATAAAAGAGTATATGGTATTTATTTACTTTTACAACTATTACGGCTTGTTGAGGAAGCCAAAGATCAAATAATACTCGCGACGACGGAAAGGTCATTGTCACCAAGTACGTTAAAAAGAAACATACTTTTTGTCATTTAGTAAAATGATTCGTATATAAAATATTCCTTCTGAATAAAATTAGAAGTCAAAGGGGTTTATACAACGTATAAAATAAAGTCTTGTATTAGAACAAAATATGCCTCAATGAAAGGTGATTGAGACGAAGTCCCATACCTCATGTATGACTTGACTCGATCGCTCTTTAATCTCCTGAATAATAAACTAGTGTTAATTTCTACTTTCCTAATAACCTTTTTCAAGCTTATTATTCCTTTTATATCACTTATTTCCATGTTATAAATATTATGTAATCATTTAAGTTAATAATGTTCATTTTGTCGATATTTGGCACTTAAGTCAAAAATGGACTTCTTACAATTACGTGTTGTTCATGTGGTCAAAGGTTCATTATATCCAGAATGATATTAATTATTTGGATATCATATATATCATATATATCCAGAATATACATTTATTTATAATAGAACATAACATTTAGAGGCAAGAAATGAAATGCACCGTTAATGGAGACGGTAAGCCATACGTACGCATGAACGCTACTTTCATTTCTATTTCTTATTTAATGGAATGAAATCATAATGATATAAAGGTATATTATAATTCCAGTATAATATCATATATAATATCATTAACTCCATCCTTTATACGTCCCACATATGGCATTAACGAATCAAATCACTTTGAGGGGGCGGTAGTCCGCACTTCCTAAAATGAAATTATCGTATTTGCACAACATGAAAAGCATAAAGGTATGTTTTAAGTATAAAATACAGAAGCATATAGAAGGAATAAATATATTATATATCATATATAAATACAGTGACATCATAATGTCCACCATGAAAGGTGTTAAGAGAATATTTAACAATCATCATTTCGTGAGGCAATAATTCGCCATCCACAGAAACAATATGTTCTTTAACCATTAGACGAAGGTGTGTGTAAGTTTAGCTAGAATCCTTCTCATAAAAACATCCTAGTATATTTAATATACTGGTGTTGTTACAAAATAAAGGAATAGAAATAGTTTATGGGGTTGGAGAAGAAAAATAAAACAAAAGGACATAAGAGAAGACATTACCTTTAAATCAGGTAACTCTATTTGGTTTGAACCAAAAAGATTTCTTTAAGAGATTTCTGCCTAAGTTAAGGCTTATAGGATGAGGATAGGTATGTGGAGAGATAAAATGAGCAGATTTTGTTCAATAAAAAGGCTTGAGAGGTGTGGGTAAGCGGGTAGAGGTGGGGGCCTTTTATAAGAGGGAGGAGGGGCACTCTTGGAATGTTATAAAATGTTACTTTATTATAAAATGATTTTAGGATTTTAAAGGTCCCAAAAGGATATATTTAGAGGGTAAGGTGATAAGGGTTATAAATACACCCATCCAATAGTTTTTTGACAAGTTTATGTGTTATATTTTACCTTATCTTTTCATTTTATTTAAATCGTTCATTAATGAGGTAATCGCTGCATCATCATGGTGTCATAAATAAATTTATTTATTTAATGTCTAAAAATTATAAAACAAATATCATGATGTAGGAAATATTTTTATATTTATAATTAATATTTATAGTCAAAAATATGACTTGTATAACCCCATGTAAAAATTGGTTTAGTAAAACAATACATGTTTGTGACATTTTTATTTTAACTTTAAATAAAAATTTATTAATGTCATTTTCTTACTCAAGTGGCTCCATGGGGTCTCCAAGTTGACCCATGGATTGTATTGGTTGGACATGAATCATAAAATAAGGTTAGTACATGTGTCAAGGTAATTTCATATTATTAAAACATTATTTTTACCTTAAATTACACTAATTACCTCTAATCGCGATTAATAAAACTTAAAAGTTACTATTCAACAAAAAATTATTTTTATCCCATTGAACCAAATTTTACTTAATAATGAAAACCATGTATGTAGTATTTTTTAAATTAAATTCACAAAATTAGTAAAGTTTTATTTAAATGAAAAATCAGTTTTTTAACTACCACTTAGTGGTTCACTATTCATCAAAAATTGAAGTTTTTCAGAAAAACACCAAAACTTCACCCTATGCTATACGTGATATTCCGAATTCAAAAATGATGTCTATTTTAAAAAATTCAAAACATATAAGTTGCATTAATTAATTTAATAATTAATTCCCATTGTCAAAACAAAGAGCGTGTTTTTATGAAACAATATATATCAAAAGATTGACACTAGTTTAAGTCCAATTTCAAAGTGAAATTAATTCCAATGACCACCATTGGATTAAATGGTAAAAATATATTATAATTTAAATCTAAAACCAATTAAAAATATAATCTAATAATATAAATAAATTAGATTAAAAAGAGGTTTTGAATTAAAATACAACATTTTTCACTTATTCATTAAAAATGAACTTTATTGGAAAAATAACAAAAACATACACAAAGTAAATTTTGATGTTCCGATTCTAAAGAAGGATTTCATTTGGCCCAAAAGAATGTATAATAGTGACCAAAACTATGTTTAAGGAGGGTTCTCCATCAAAAGGCGATAAATCGACCTTTTAGTGAATATTAGAGTATCTATGCCTAAAATTGAATTCTTTTCTTATTTTAAGCCTTTATCTTTTATTGGTTAAATGTAAAAACCTTTAACAAACATATATAATCATATTTTAGTTATTTATATTCATTCCTTCCAATAAAATGGCTATGTGTTAACTAGAATTTAAAATAATATTATTATATTACTAGTGTGCAACGTAAGATTTCAAAGAAACTCATTGTTTCGTATCAGGTACGCTATCGAACATAGAAACCCCTTTAATGTAAAATTAATATTTAATTCAAAAATATTAATAAATATGAAAATTTATTATTCTTTATTTACCTGGTATGTTACATTTTTGGGTGGTATATACACCATAGAAATAAGAAATTGATATAAAACATTATAACACGTCTCAGTGAAGAGAAAGTGAGATGAAAAACCCTCACAACCTTTGTATCTTTTGAATTAGAACCAAAATAAGGATTTAACATGAGGATTTTTTTAAATAATGAAATATAATTAAATAATTATAATAATAAAAATGGGGTAGTTTTTACACCATTGAAAATAAAACGTGTTGTATAACATAAACATGACTTAAGTGATTAAAATTTGAGACAAAGAAACTCTCACCTTGTTTCCCAAATTAGTAGAATGTACTCTAACCTCTTATGAAAAAAGAATAATTATATTAATATGTAATTTAAGAAACATATTCATACCTAAAACTATTTATAATTTTCATTTTCAATCATAATTTACATGTATATTCGTTATTTTTCCCATTTTTCTACATTGGGTGTTTATAATTTTGACAGTTTGTAGTAGTTTCATAGGAGCAGTGTTAGTGTTCATTATTCTTAAATATTTTATCATAAAATGTTCATTAATGTTACCATAATCTATGTATTAAAATTATTTATAAATATTAAATTTCCTTCCAAGATTACTTTAGTCTTTATCCAGGAAGATGAAATCGACACCGAACATTTTTCAGTGATTTTCAACCTAGGAAGGGTGTTTTCTAAATTAATGTGTTAAATATTGATATATACTTTAAAAAACAAAAAAATTATTATTTAAATATTTATTTCCTATTATGCCTGAGATTAAATTTTTCATTATTATTCATGATATAATTTCATAGCATTGTTCAAGTTGGTTTCCTAACTGAACTACACATGAACAAGATTTAACTCTATTGGTGAGTATGATTAAGGAGTTATTTATTTTGAAATAATATAATTATAATAGAAACATAATGTTATTGTTTTTATATTTATAAAATGGAGAACCATATTTTATTATTTTTAGATAAATAATGAAAAACTACAATAAAAATGAAAAAATGATTCTTCTTGGAGGTGGCAATCTGCACAACACACAGTTAGAGTTTTTATTACTCAAAAAATGGGAGGGGTGGAGGTGGATAGTAAGTGATATTTTTATAATTATAAATAAATTATATAAATCATATTTATTTACTAATACCATAATTAATACCATCCATGAGTGGTGGTGATGAAAAATTGAAGGTGTTGCTTCATGGAGGTGGTAATCCGTGCACACGCCCAAACAACGATTATTTTTTTCATAGTAGATGGAAGAGAATAAATAACAGTAGAACCATTTTTGTAATAAAATACTAGAACACTAATGATTATAATTTTTTTTATTACAATATGGTTATAGTTGGTTTATAAAAGAAATGATAAGAAATATATGTTTAGAAATATGTGATACCTATGTTAAAACCTTAAACTTACTCCTGATGAAGGCCTTAAATTTAAGAGATGTTGGATAATTTGTGGTGAAAACAGGAAATAAGTAGGGTGAATGAAATAAAGGATTGGAAATTTTGGTATTTTTTAAGGAAATTTATAAATAGGAGTGGAGTATTGAAAATATAGAAGTGATCCCCATTTTATAAGGAGGAAGACAAACTTTTCCATAAAAAAGAATGGTAAGGGGTAAGAATGGAAAGGCATGAGAGTTTGGTGAGTTAGGTTAGGTATGGTTTTTAATAAATTTAGGTAATAATTTTAAAAATAAAAAATGTTTTCTATAATGTTTAAAGGACATTTTAATTTAGGAAAAATTTAAGTAACCTTAGATTAGTCATTTAAACATTTATTATTACTAATTAAATATTTATCATGTCAATTATTTTATTAATAAAAATATAATTAGACCATTGCTACAAAATTTAAATACGATTAACATGAATTTGGGCTCTAATTATACTAATTAAATTTATAAATAGGATAAAATTAACTTTTAAATAAAAACATATAATGTTTGAAAAACTGTTTTTCTAGAAAAGTATTATTTTAATCATTAAGCATTCTTAGTATTATTTAACATTAATTACCCATTAAATGTGTGTTAATTAATTTTTATATATTTTTAAACATCATATTATATATTTAATTTAAAATTTATTAATTTATTTTTTAAAATACTTAATATTTATAAAAGTATTATTCTTTGAAAAATAATCGTTTTACCAGGGTAACTAATATTTACCCAAGGTAACTTAATATTTATACCTAAAAATAAAGTGGCCCTTATTAGATAATTTTTACTCATTGATTTAAAATTTAAAATCCATTTAATTTTATTCAATTGATATATTTTTTAAAATACTAATTTATAATGTATTTAAAATAATTTTTAAGAAAATATTGCTTATTTTTTAAAATATAAAATATAAGTTTGTAATCCAACATGATTTTTTAAAATATATAATGTTACTATTCTTATAAAATTAGTACTAATCATAAATATATCAAACTTAAAAAAATATCAATTTTATAAAATAAATTTTAAGAATAAAAATACATTTAATTAGTTTCTTAGATATACTAATTGAGCTTAATGTTTAATATAATTTTTTTTTGTTTTTATTCGTATATAATATATATATATATATATTCATTTTTATATATTTTATAATTCTATTACAACTGTTTATACCTACTAATTCTATGGATACATTATGAATGTCTATATTGGTTTTGTTTTATATATTGTGTGTGGAACAAACAATAGAACATATACTCGAGTCATTATATTCTACCCCATTAAATAAATTGCAACCTCACAATTTAATTATCATTTAC
Source organism: Viscum album (assembly GCA_963277665.1). NCBI lineage: Eukaryota > Viridiplantae > Streptophyta > Magnoliopsida > Santalales > Viscaceae > Viscum > Viscum album. The sequence goes on along the minus strand of CAUJRU010001503.1, from coordinate 63,020 downwards.
TTATAAGAATAGATAAAGGTGGAAACAATATTGATATACCTAAATATATTATCTTCAATATCATAGGGAATACTATAAAACACTTATTCTCACTAACTATTTCAAGGAAAATTATCTCATAACTAGGTATAAAGGCCCATGTGAAGGATTCAGTTTTCTTCTTAGATAATTTATAATTGTCCTTGCACTAATAGATGGTCATAGTTTATTTAAACTATATATTTTCATATTATATAAATAAATTTAGAGTCAAAGTAATGATAACTATACTATTTTAATAATTGAATATATTTTTTAGAGTAGGGTTTTATTATTTTCACAATGTTTATTTCAAAAAACATAATAATCATATAAATAAATTTTTCCTTAAAATTAAAATCACAATAGTTAATGACACAATTTTCATAGAAATCATACTAGATACAATAGGGTTTATAGAATTGGAATAAATCCACTAATTCAGGGTGGAGGGTAAGCAAACACCTAATTACCATTATTCTCTTCATCGATAGTCATTTCATAGGTTCTTCCTTTCTCCTTAGGTATAGGAGGCTATGGATTCCAACCATCCCCAATAATACATATATTAGGGAATTGAATTTGATAATTCCTTAATTATTAGTACATATGATATTGAATTGTTAGTGATTCCCTAGTATGAATTCTATATTATTTTCACAGGTTAACTGGAATCTTCATTTTCCCTCATTAGTTTGATGCTATATGGACTCCTTTACTACTAGTAATGAATCTTCCAGTCCCCTTGATACAATTACATTAATTATTCTTCCCATATTTTTTTACATATTGGTGGTTGAATATAATTTATTTGATCATCTTTGTTACCTAAATTTCCTTGAGCCTCAATCCTTTTATTATTTGGTGCACTCAGGATTTCAACTATAGTTACATTATTAATAATGTTTCATGATATTTGTTTTGGAATAATCTCTTAATTTTTTATTCTGTCATTCCAATGGGTTGATTCCTGAGGTAATCATCACATTTTCCTTTACACCCATGGTAAAATAAATTCCTTCTTGTTCCAACCATCACTAAAACCTAAAAGTGCTGGAATGAGTGAAAAATTTTTAATAATATTGGGGAATTATCATAAACATAAAAGGAAATAAAACTTAAAAAGTAGTAATCTTTTATATTATCACATTGGCCTATAATTCCTTTAGTTTGATATATATAAATCTTATTTTGACCGTTTTACTTTATGTTGGGCTATATTGTGTTTCTCAAATTAATCTATCAAATTAAGTAGGAAATCAATCCTTTATAGTGGTTTGTAATGAGAATTTGATCAACCAAATCATATATTTCAGGATTTTGAAACTAAGTGTGGAGTCTTAGGCCCACTCATCAGGTATCAGTGTGATGATCATACTAATTCTCAACTAACCCTTTTTCAGGGTGATTAACCCTAGGTGAATCTATTCCATATCTACATCCACCTATAGTATCCATACATATATGAGGGAAGTCACTTTACAAAATAATTTACCAATATTTCAGGATATTATCCTATATATAGACTCATATATAGGGTTTTCAATAAGGTTCTCTAAACAAATCCCAAAAATAACTAAACTAATCTAAAAAAACTAAAACCTACTCAAATACCAAATAAATCTACCCAAAATAAACATGAAATAAATAATATATAAATCTCATGATTTAAATAATTTATCTTATAAAAATTTGAATATACTATGTACCGAAAGGTTTAGTGTCCTAGAGACCAGCTATATAAAAATATTATTTTAAAATACTTGTGAAATTTTCTCCATAACCATTCTCATAGATACCCATTTTCTAGATACCTCACATTATATAATCATCTTCATAACCTAGAGAATGGAAATATAAGAAATGGGTGAGCTAAAATCTAAGTAATATAAAAAGAATATCATAAAGTTTTAGATCATAATCATGAAAGATAATATGAGTAAAACATAAATATCTTGATAAAATATCATAATACCTTGTATTATAATCAAAAATTCCATTGAAGAAACACAAGATCATAAAAATATCATTAATGAAATATAAATTATATGTCATGGATCAAACACATATAATTAAACATAAAACATGTGATCATGATATAAAAGTGTGTAATACTTTAAAAATAATTCATGATAATGAAAAAATGTAATTCATAGAAATGAAATGCATATTGTGAAATTGGAATAACTTGATAAAATACTTGGGAAAATGGTATAACTTTATGAAAAACTTTAAAATGTGGTACAACTATATGTAAATAAAAATAAGTGTGAGAAAACAAATTATTCCCATGCCTATATAAAAAAACTCATTATGTACATGACTAAAATGTGAGAAGACCCATCACTCCCACACTAATGTGAATAAACTTATAATGTACACACCTAACTATACCATGAGATATAAGATTAAAACAATGAATTTGAGGGTGATATAGGACCCCACCAATCATCATCCATACATATGTGTTCCACTTAAAATAAAATATCATCATATCTTAAATAACCCATGAAGAAATAATGGGTTTCTTAAACATTAAAACAATATGAACTTAAGAAATCATAGGATATCAAAATTCCATTTCCAAAAAATATTCATCAAATAATAAAATATGGAGGGTAATCAAAACATCACTTCATGGGAGATAAAATTTAGGCGAAAAATTAATGTGAAAATAAAAATTGTTAACACAACATTTTTAATCATTTTTATAAATTATAGAGTGTAAATTAATTTCAAAACAAATCTTTTGGGAAGGTAAAGGGAATATTTTTTGAGAAAAATATTATAAATAGTTACAAATAAAATATACTTTAAAATATATAAGTTTTAAAAAAGGATAAGTGAAAGCACTTTGAAAAATTATACTTTTTAAAAGAATATTTAATAATGGAAACTTGAATAAACATAATGTTTTGAAAAAAAGGGAAGAGAAAATACTTTGATTTTTTTAATTTTATTAAAGAAGACTTGAGAAATACATAAAGTTTTAGAAAAAGTATTGTGAAAATACCATGAAAACATTTACTTGAAAATGAATATTTAATAATGGAAAATTGAAAAAGATATAAATTTTATCAATAAAAATATGAAGTGGATGACAAATACTTTTATTTTTAAAGGATAAAAAAACCTTTTGAACATTTTAAAACAACATTTCCAAAAACCCTCATCAATAAAAATGATAATGAGAACATTTAGTAAAAATTAAATAAGGGGAATAAAATGATCATTGTAGATAAAAACTATTTTAGTTTTTACTTGGGAGAAGAGAACATTGGTGGGAATTAAAAATATGGACATGGAATAAAAATATATTAAAGGTAATGGGAATTATTCTTAATAAAAAATCATTTTAACAAAACATTAAAATAATCCAAGAAAATTACTTTTGTTTGGAACATTATGTATCTATAAGAAAGGTTGGAATACATTATAAAATCTCGGTAGGTTATAATATATCAATCATGATATATAATAGATAAATATGAGTGATTTAGATATAAGGAGGAGAATGGAGTCACAAAAACCCCTTATGGCTTTAATAAATTTTGAATAAAAATTCATTAGAAGCTTGAAAATAATATTTTAATTTAATATTTTGGATTGAATCATGTAGTATTTTAAAATAAATTATTATTAAGTATATACACTATAAAAATAATAAATTTATTAAACACATTAAAATATGTATCAATGAAGAGAAGTTGAGATGAAAAATGCTTACAACTTTTTTATTTTTTAATCATTACCCTAATAGAGAGCTAACATTTTAAAAACATTATAAATCATGAAATATAATTAAATCTTGATAAAAAATGAAAACAAAGTAGTATTTACACCATCGAAAATGAAACATGATGTATAACATAAACACGTCTAAAGAGATTCAAATCCACACTAACCCACTTAGTCGAATTCACTATAACATAATTTTAATAAAACAAAAAAATATATTTATATAATATTTTATATAAATATTAATATATAAAAAAGTTTATAATTTTTATTTATAATAATTATCTACATGTATAATAGTTAGTTTTTTCCTATTTTCCAACATAGAGTGTTTGTAGTTTTGACCGTTTACAGTAGTTTTGTAGGAGTGGTTTCAGTGTCTATTTTTTTATAATATTCATAATTAAAAGTTAATTAATGTTACTATAATTTTTTATTATAATTATTTATGAAGTTTAAATTTAATTTCATTAGTAATATAGTCTTTATCATAGAATTTTAAATTGACAACACACATTTTTTGGTGATTTTCAACCTATGAAGGGTGTTTTCTTAATTAATTAGTTAAATATTAATATACCCTTTACAAAACAAGAAAAAAATTATTTAAATATTTATGTCATATTATAATATAAATTAACTTTTTTTAATCATCCATGATATAATTTCATATCATTGTTCAAGAAAGAGGTCAAACCGACCCAAACTTTAATATGTTTTTACTCGATTGGTGTGTGTGGTTAAGGTGATGTTTATTTTGACATAATATCATTATTTTAGAAACATAATGATATTATTTTGATATTTTTATAATATTTAACTATATTTTAATATTTTTGGATAAATAATGAAAACAAAAAATAAAAATGAAAAAATGATTCTTCATAGAGGCAATAATCTGCAAAACGTACGATTAGTGTTTCAGTTACTCAACGAATGAGAGGGGTGGAGGAGGATAGTAAGTAAAAATTTATGAATCATAAATAAATTATATAAATAATATTTATTCAAAAATACCATCATTAATACCATCCATGAAAGTTGGTGAAGAAAAACTAAAAGCATCACTTCGTGGAGGTGGCAATCTATGCTCGAACACTAACAACAATTGTTGTTTTTCATAATAGTTGGAAGAGAATAAATAAAGAATATACCATTATTATAATAACATCACAAAACACTAATTAATTTATAGTTGTTATTATACTATGTTTATGGTTCATTTAGAAAGTAAAGAATAAGAAAGAACCATTAAGAAAGGTGTGATACCTATATTGAGACCTTGAACTTCCTCCCGATAAAGGCTTTAGATTTGAGTGACTTAGGCTATTTTTTGTTGAAAAGGGGTACTATTGTGTGTAAATGAATTTAAGAAGTGGAAATATTGGTAGGGGTTAATGTAAATTTCAAAATAGGATTGGATTATTGAAGGGATGGAAGTGATACCCCTTTTATAAGTGAGGAAGAGGGACTTTTCCTTGGAAAAGAATGGCAAGTAAGGAGTAATAATAGAAAGGTAATAAATTTAGGTTATTTAAGTGAGGTAAGTTTGGTAAGACATGATTAATAATTTAAAAACTATTTTTTTTCTAGATATCCTAAGGGTCATTTTAATTTAGGAAAATTCAAGCCACTATAGATTAGTCATTTAAACACATATCATTCTTAATTAAATATTAATCATGTCTATTATTTTATTACAAAAAATATAAGTAAACCCTTATTAAAAAATTTAAATTTTTTCAATCCTAATTTTTTTTATCAATTTATCCTAATTCAATTTATAAATAGAAGAAAATCACCTTTCAAATATAACATATAATGTGTTGAAAAGATATTTTTTTTCTAGAAAAATGTTATTTTAATCATTAAGTGTTGTTAGTTTTATTTAACATTGATTACCTATTAAATGGGTTTTTATTAATTTTTATTTATTTTTAATCATCATATTATATATTTAATTTAAAATTTATTCATTTAATTTTAAAAATACATAATATTTTGAAAAGTATTATTCTTTAAAAAATAATCGTTTTACCATGGTAACTAATATTTAGCTAAGGTAACTTAATATTTTTTTAAAAAATAAAATGGAACTTATAAGATAATTTGGACCTACTGATTTAAAATTTAAAATCCATTTAATTTTATTCAATTTATAAAAACTAAATTTAGAATACTAATATATAATATATTTAAAACAATCTGTGAGAAAATATTTATTATGTTTTTAAATATCAAATATAGGTTTATAATTGAACATGCTATTTAAAAATATATAATGTTACTTAAAATAAATATATTTTATCAAGAAAAAGGTTTATTGAGTTTTAGTTTATGCCTATATCCAAGTTATTTTACAAAAGCCATGCTATTTTAAAAAATGGTATTTTTCATTATTCACCTAAAAATCAACTATTTTAGGAAAATTCAAAAAAATTATCTTTAACTAATATGACCATGATAAATCGAAAAATGATGTTAATTTATTCAAATTCACATCCTAAAATTGATAAATATAACTTTAAAATAAAATTATAAAATATCATAAAAATAATTTTTATAGGGATTAATTTTTTGTATATTAGTTATTATTCTAAAATTAGTGTTAATCATAAACATATCAAACATGTAAAAATATTCATTTTATAAACTAAATTTTATGCATAAAAATAGATTTTATTATTTTCTTAGCTGCATTAATTGAGTTAGATATTTAAGGTGAATTTTATTTTGTTTTGTTTATATATATATATATGTATTCATTTATATATATTTCATAATTTTGTTACAAATATTTATATATGGTAATTATATGGCTACCTTATGATGGTATATATTGGTTTGGATTTTGGTGTTGCATTTAGAGAAAAGTATAAAACACGATATTTATTTAAGGAGAAAAACTTAGGTCATTACATGATATCCAACAAGTTTATATTATATAATCTCAAGGAACATTTGAAATATAATGTAGAAATATATATGTTAATAGTACATGTCTTAGGTTGTATTATCAATATCTCACCATTTGTAGTTCTATCACAAGAGGTGATTATTTTAAATCACAGGATACAAATCCTTTGTATGTTTTATTCAATCTATATAACTATCTACAGTTCTTTTTAACAATAGTATTGGAGGATAATTTACCTTGTCACAGTCCATGCTTCAATCATAGATATTATTTTATCGAGTCTCTAGTCCTAATTCAATCATGTATAGTGTTTCATCCTCATTTATTTTCATGGTTTTATACACATGGTAATTTATTCCCATCATAATCCACATTTCAATTTAATCCACTATCTTATGCTATGATATACATATCATAGTCAAACAAAAGTTGTTTGTCTTTTTCTTAGTTTTAAATTGAAACCTTAAAACTCAACAAAAAATTCAATAAAATTAACACATATAGATATTATATACACCATAAAAAAATATGATTTTCAATATATATAGAAAACATGTAAAATAATTAAATAACTAAAATATATAAACATATAAAATAGAATAAAAAATAAATCTATGAAAAATCAACAACAATATGGCCAAATCATAATCTTCATTGTGCATTATTTCTTATATATAATAATATCCAACTTGTAAGCCATGTTTCATAACTTTTCACTATATTTCATATAAAAACTAAATCTTTCATATCATTTAATATATTCATGAATATAAAGTTTCAAAATATCATAAATATATATATATATATATATATATATCATACACTATAATTAACTAAACTATATCTTACATCAATTCTATTTGGATCACCCTAACCCAAGAAACACTATCTAATCACCATGAGTTAGTGACTAGTGTTGAGGGTATTGGTTTATTATTTTGGAATGATTTACCATATTGAAATAATTAAATAATTCATTACCTTATTCACTCAAAAATATGATATGACCCGTCTATATGTTAGATGTTTCTAAAATTTTAAACCTATTTTACAGGGTTCATATTTTAACTGTATGATATTTTAAACAAAATTCTATATAAAAATAAAAAAAATGCAAGAAAATAGTCCAGTAATGTTTAATATAGAATAATTCCACAAAAAAATAATATAAACAATCATAAATGATACAAAATAAATAAAAATAGTAATATTCTAAAGATATCTCCTGCTAATGACGGCCTTGCATTCTCCAACACCTCAGGGAGACTGATTATCCTAATATTATATCAATATTTATCAAAAATAAAAAGAATCCAACCTTTTATTTGCATACCTATCAGTATCAAAAATGAAAATTGTGATGTTTAATGTCCACCAAAGTGAATATTCAGTGTGCGAATATAAGACATAGTGGTCACCACTAAATACCTCATCTCCCACAAGTTATAATAGAGTTTATACCTGGAAAAGTGTGTATAACATTTATATAAATAATAACTAATAAATTCCATAAAAAGAGACAATACATGACAAAAAATAATTGTATCGTAAATCACAAATCATTAATAACAATAACAGATAACTCAAAATTAGTGTATAATAAATATACAAGTTAGGTAATTATGATATCGTCGCATGGGATAGGATAAAATGTAAAATGAATTATGGAATTATGAACCAATCCTATGAAAAAAATGAAAATTGTATAATGAGTTAGGTAACCATGGTCCCAACCCATATAGAGTAGGGGTATCCAAATACCAATCCCATATTTCACCACCTATTCATTATTAGTTTGGATGGTTTCTTTAGAATTCAATAAAAATGGAATAGACCCTTTCACATTATCAATATAACATGGAATCATATATAAATTTATATATGATATTAATCATTACAAAATTCAAAAGTTATATGTACACCAAACAAAACAAGAAATATAAACAATGTATATAGTTTATAATGTAGTGAAAATAAGGCATACCTACAATGATAACCATGTATAAGTATGGTATAGATATAATTAAGTTATAACTATAAATCTAACCTTGTATAAATCATAGAATAAGTAAAAAAAATAATGCTAATAAAAAAACATGGATTTCATAACCAAAGTAATTTTCATGTTTAGAAAATAATTTATGAAAATTCTATTAATGAAAAACATTAATTTTGAGTAAATATCACTCAGACTCATGCTGTATCTAGCCCAAAAACTGTGAAGATATGTAATAGAGGAGGATCAACCATTATACCTAACCTTATAAAAAAACACTAAAAAATATTGATAATACCTAAGTAATTCTAACCCCTTAGGGAAAAAAATTAGGGCCTTGGGGAAACTGTAATTCTAGGCTTCATTGGCCATTTACTTTTTAATTGTAGGCTAAGAATGGAGGTGGAATTACACTTGGATAGAGGAGTCGGTCTAACGCAACTTAGCCCCTGGTGTGTGTGTGTGTTATACTATAACCTAATTTAAAACAAATTGATCCCATATCTATTAGGATACTCACATACAAGAAAATTAATGAATATATATCCCATAAATAGAATAAAGTTAAAGATATAACCAAATAAAATAAGGAACTGAATAAAATAGGGACTATTTATAAATACCCAATGAAAGGATAAGAGATAAATACAAAATATATACATGAATTATTCCTAAGAACTAATAAAGTATAACCCTTTATAGTTTTAATTAAATGATAAATAATATAATAAATAATGGAGGGAATAAAATAAAAGAAGGTAATCAATATCATCAAAACCTCAGTTAATCTATAACCAATCAGTAAACCAAATTCACCTAGTAGGGTAACATTATAACCCAATCATCCTTATCAATGTAGTTTTCTATGTTAACTTTATGTAAAAATAAAGATTTTACATGATGATCCATTTCAATTTAAGAAGTAATTGATTAAAGATAGTACTAGAAATACTGATCAATCAAACCATGCCACCCTACACTATCAAACCTATCCATTACCTTATCACTAATGAAATTTTTAAAAAAAGGTTAATTATTGTTTTTTTTATTTTAATTAATTCATGTTATAGTGAAAAAATTATTTGACCCCCAAGACATGATTAAGAATCCAAGGGAGAATTCTTAAAATAATATAGTTTATACAATTAATGTTTAGTTTTATAATTCATTCATAGTCAAAACTCTATCAAAGAAAAATAATTTAGTGTTTATAAAATTAAATTTTGTTTTTTAACCAATTCATACTGACTAAATACATATGCATGATGACATGGTATAAATGAAACCAATTGACATTTTTTCATTACCCAAAAATAATGTCCAGAATAGGTTCAACACTGTATTTAAGTAATTAAAGTCACATAAAATAATCATAATCCAGTAACTTCCCATTTGTATATCACATAACTAAAGAAACAATTCTTTAATAATTTCAGGAATAAATAATGTAAAAGGAATCTCATAAATAAACTAAAATCTTTATGGAAACATATTAAGTTTACAGAAAGTATCAATTAAGCACACTTCTTTATATTTATATAAATAAAAAAATGAAAGAACCAATTTAATAATTGTATCCAAGGGTAACCAAAATTCTTCAACACTTATATTTTATATGAAAACATTTTAATAAAGAATATAATATATAAATAAATAAATAAAACTATAACTATTATATAGTATTTCCAAGGAAAATAATTTAAAATAATTTATTAAATAAATCCCTAAAAACTTAATTTAATATTTCAAAAATATATTTTAAAACATTATTAAAGTGTCAGAAATCCCTTGTAAAATACATTCTTGAAATAACCTAATTAAACATATAATGTAAGATCTTAAACTTTATTGAGGTACGCCCCTATTTAAATTTTTCCTTTAATCTCTCCTTTTTGGTTAATGAAATGTTTTTGGGGAGTATGTTAGGTTTTGGGGGTGTTCTAAAGGTTTGGTACATGAGAAATGGGAGAACCAGGCCAATCTATGGAAGGCCCACGATTAAGAAAACTGTGTGGAATTCCCAGGTAACTGTGCAGCCATGTATAAAGGCTTAATGCACGGTTGGTGCACTTCCCTTAGATAGTGTCTTGCAAACAGTTTTCCAAACTATACGCCGCTATAAAGTTGGGAAAATTTACAAAAATTCCATTATGAGATTTAATAACCTCACCCAATTTTCCTCCCATTTATTCTCCTCTAATCCCTAGTGACAACCCCTAGTTACCCAAGCTTGCAAGAGGTGATTCAACTTCGATCTTAATTCATTTGGAGCGTTTTTTGGTGCTAATCAAAGATTCACATAAGTATAATCCCTCTCTTTCTTCTCCTTTTGGTTTAGGGTTTTCATCCTTCTATTATCTCCATCTGAATCTCTAAAACACTTCTTTTTCAATGAGATCTAGGTTGAGGCTTTAAAGGGTGGTTGAATTAGGATCTAAGACTTTTATTAGGAGCATGTTCATCAATAGATTTTAGGTAGGTGGTCTACAAGTTATATCCCTTGATTTTTACACATATTTTTGGATGTGGATTTATGTTCTTGTTGTTTCGTAAATTTTTTCTTGGTTTCATTTGAAAGATTTGATATAATGAGTATCTAAATAACCAATTTAACCCTTATCATGATCCCCATGGGATGTGTAGAGGATGACTTGACCAATTTAGGGCCACCCATGGGGTGTGTCGAGCCTCCCAAATGTGCTTAACAGAAATATGAAGTGTGAAATTGACTTATGATTAAGTAAACCCCTTAGAGAATGTGTAAATGAATTAATTTAATGATTAAGAAATGATTATGGGTATATGTGTATAGTTGTGTATAATGGCTAAGGTATTTCTTGGTTTGGAATATGAATGGGTTTTGTGGGATTAATGGGAATGTGTCAATGAATCATATTTTGTACTTTAATATGCTTAGTGAGTTAGGAACAGGGAATGCAAATTGGGATAAATGTTTATGTGATATAAATGATAAATGTGTTAATGGATTTTGGAATAACATAGATTCCCATTTTAGTTGTTATTATTGTGACATTTCTAATGATATTAGCTATGCTTTGTTGTAATGTGGTTATGTGTGGTGAATGAATAAATAAGAAATTTCACATTTCTTGGTAGAGTGGGGTATAGACATGATGTTCTATACCCATGGGTCAAGTTGGATTGAAGTTATAAACTCCATGACTCAATTTAGAGGTTAGGGAAGGGGACACAGTTATATTCCCCTAACAGCTCCATTCCACTCAGACTGAGACTTCGAGGTGAGGATAATGTGGTTGTTGTGATGTGTTTCCCTAGTGTGATATGAATTGATTTATTCTCATATGCCTTATGATTATTAAAAATTCATAATTCATTAAACACATGAAAATAGTGAATTAAGCACTCATATGTTATAAGTATAGAATCTAAATTTATTGGTGGATTATCTTGGAAGAAAACCTTATTACTAATGGTTACTTGAACTATATTTTATTTACTTATAATTATTTAGAAATTGAATGAACTATCAGTTTAGACTGAATATTTTGTAGACACTATTGGTGGTGTCCTACTGAGTTGTACTCACATCTTGTTTGGGCCACTATTGGGTACTTGAGCAGATTTCATGGTTGCAGGGTAGGTAAAGGGAAAATATCCAACGCTCTAGAGTTGAGTAGGATTTGGGATGTGTGTGGATGTGGTTCCAAACATGGGGTCAGGATCATTTTTGGGGATTCCTCTATTGTGTTTATTTTTTTTCACTTAGTACTGTAGCATGACATTTCATACTTATTGTTGGTTGTGGTTTGTGTCATATTGTTAGAAATGGTTATTTATGCATGTTCATTGATTATTCTATGTTATTTACAATTTTCTACTTATTTTCGAGTGTGGATTACTCTAGTAAATATTGTATAGTCTCCCCATGTGACTTTTAGACCCTTGCTGCTAGTGGGAAACCTCTAGAGTATGGGGAGGCATTCTTGAGGTCATGTGGTAAGCCGCCTTGGGGCATTTGTTTAGTGGATTTCAGGTCGGGGATGTTACAAAGTGGTATCAGAGGAGGTATTTTATATGACATACTATTTGTAAATGGTAGATAAGAGGTTAAGAAGGTTTTTATCCTTATCAATGAGCTTGTTCTTGGTAGGATCTAACCCAAGTACAAGTTAAAACCCAATTTACCCAAGGTGGGAATTGTTGTTCTTGTTATGTGTTGTTACAGTTGATGATATTTCACTATTTGGGTGATGCACATGTGGTGTGATGTGACTATTTTATTATATTTTGATCATGACTGAAATAGCATGGGATTTTTCATTCATTCATCAATATAGGCACCTAGTTTTATAGGATACATGCATCATGGTTGGTACAGACAAGATGAGTATGTGGAGCATAATGGGTAGGATGTATTTTATTTTCCTGAAAGTAATGGAAATGGTGTCTAATGATATGATGAAAATGGGTAAAAAGGGGAAGTAAAATGTTAAATAATAATAATTAAAGAAGTGTAACTGATAAGGGGAAGTTTTTGAATCAAACTATTATCAGAGTAGGTTGTGAAATAGATTTTTTTTTGAAATGAGTAGAAGTTAAGGCTTATAATCGTGCGAGTTGGTTATATTGTGTTATCTCTGACCTTGTTGGGGATGGTCAAGGGTAGTGTTTTGGGTATTCTCTGGCCTTTTTAGGTAGTGTATGAAAAATGGTTTGTTTATGGATAGTGATGAACCTTTACTTATATATAGTGAAATATTTATGGTTTTTGTTCTAAAGACTATGTTTGGAATTGTAGAGAAATTCCACCAAAAAGGCATGTGTTAGTTGGGTGACATGAGGATTTTGTCGAGAACACTTCTCCCATAGTGGAGAAGGAGAATGTGGTGATTCAGGAAAATAGAGAAGATAAGTTCTGTGATAACATTACTTGTTTTATACAGATGATATAATGAGACCTATGGTGGGTTGCACTTAGTATGTTCAAGATGACCAGGGAGTTTCAGCCATAGCACCCTCCGACCATTACCAGAAAGGGTGGGACAGAGGTAGAAGAGTTCTAGATGGAGTCTATCTAGAATATTACTATTCATCTAGAGACTCATCTTGAGAAGCAAGTCAATTTACCGGCCTATATGTTGTGAGGCTAGGCAAAGCATTGGTGGGACATCATGGTTCAAATAGAACAAAATGAAGGAATGATTTGGAATGATTTCCAGGAGAATTTCCCTGAACACATATGTCTATAAATATTGAGGTAAGAGAAGGCCACATATTTTATGATCTTGAACCAAGGGAAAATGTTGGTGATGGATTATGCCAGTTATTTCATTGATCTTCACCGCTTAGTTCCAATGCTAGCAGGAGATGTGGTAGCTGTAGCGAAATGTTTGCATGATGGACCAAGACACGAGATTAGGTCCTATGTGAAAAACTTCCAATTTAAAATGTTTGATGAAGTATTGGATCATGAATTTATCTTAGAATTTAACCTGAAGGGCGTTTCAAGTGATGGAATTTTGGTGCCCATTGGGTGGGAAAGTGGTTCAGATTTTGAGAGGAGGGAACATAGTTTTGGGAATCTTCATCAGGATGGAAGTGCACAAAGCAGTCCGAAAAGGGGGCCAGCCTCTCAGGGTGGTGACCAGGTATTCTGTTACCAGTGTGGAAGGATAGGTCACATGCATAGACCATGTCCCCAAATTATAGTTGAGTGTTGAGAATACAGAAGGCTGGGCCACGTGTAGAGGTTCTGTAGGAACCCGCAGTAGTCAGGAAATGATGGAGGTCAGAGGTAGATGATGATTATTAGTAGAGGGTTGGTGACTCCATATAATGAAGGTTGTTGGAGCTCCACGGGTTTTAATAGTAGGTGTTGTAGATGCGAAACTCCATGGTGAGATCATCTATACTAGCAAGGCAATGTAGTGGTGGGTACTTAGGTTGGAGCCTAGGGTTTAGGGTCAGGTCATCTTCATGCAGTTTAGTCTACACCAGAATGTGGTGAGGCAGGACCATATACCATTCAAGGTATAATTAGTGTAGCTTCCATTATTCTAGTATTTTATTTGATATAGTTTCCACACACTATTTTATCTTTACACATTTTTTAGTCGTATTGGGCCTACCAGTGGAGCTTGTGTGTGTGGGGTTCTGTCAATTGATACTCCGTTAGGGGTGTGAACTAAGGTTATTAGACAATTTAATGGATATTATTTAGAGGTTGATGGGTACCATTTTCTATGGGACATGTTCATCCTTGAGATGTCAAGTTTTTTCCTAATATTGGGTATGGATTAGTTGGTGTTATATCAATCCCATATCAATTTTTACTGACTTTGGGTGACGTTCACATCTCTCAATGGAGACACTTATGTCCTTCATGGTGAGTGGGATGTTCAAGTAGGCCATGGATGACCAATTTTTCAATAGTCGGGAGAAATCACAACCCAAGTGGCTTGCCTTACGCTAGATGAATGAGGAAGGGAACATAAATTATTTCCTCCTATTGTGTATTAATTTAAATACATGTTTCTTGAGGACTTATCAGGGCTACCACCCAAGAGATATGTTGATTTTACGATTGAATTGCTTCTGGGGGTGGAGCCAATTTCCATTCCTCCATATCAAATAGTACCGGAAGAACACCATGAACTTAAAGTTTAGCTATAGGAGTTAGAGTGTAAAGGGTTTATATGTCCTAGTATGTCTCCTTGGGGATCTTTCACACTATTTTATAAGAAGGCCAACCGATCATTGAGGCTATGCATTGATTATAGAATTTGGAACCAGATAATGGTTAATAACTGATACCCTATTCCTAGAATTGATGACCTATTTGATCAACTTAGGGGTGTCTCAATGTTCTCCAAGATTGATTTAAGATTAGGATAAAATCAATTGATGGTGATAAATTCTGACATACCATAGAGATCTTTTCAAAGTAGGTATGAGTTTTATGAGTTTTTAGTGATACCATTCGGGGTGACCGATGCACCGGCTGTGTCGATGGATTTAATGAACCAGGTATTTCACCAAGATCTATATAATTTCTTATTCATCATTTTTGATGAAATATTGGTGTAGTCAAGAACTCTTTATGATCATGCCAAACATCTTGACACCATCCTGAGTACACTAAGTGGGTATAGGCTTTACGCCACACTATCAAAATGTTAGTTCTGGATTGACAGAGTGCATTTCTTGGGGCACATCTATTTCGCGTTAGAATTGGGGATGACCTCATTGGTTTAAGGTTCAAAAATTCCAATCGGTTTCTAACGAGTTTGTTTGTAGAATCAGAAACATCCAATGATCCTATATCCATTTGGACCTACTTTCCAAAGGTAGGTGCTCATTAGTTTTGAACCAATGAGGCTTAAGAATTTTCATCGGTCGAGAGGATGGGAGATTGAACTCATCACACCTTTTTGGGGGGAATTATTATCTACTCTAGTACTCTATTTATATATTTAAGTTTTGTTCATGAATCCTTATTAAATTAGCATGTATTAAAATGATCATTCCTTTAGATCTGACAATCAATGATTGATATGTATGAGGTTTAGAGAGTCTTTTATATGTATTTTAGGTTCTTCATCGATAGAGAATCATCTGTATTTGTTAGAGATTCTTAGTCAATGGTATCCTTTAATAAATTATATAGAGATATCTTGGTCATTATGATAACCATACTGGTTTTAAAGCCACTCAGTGGGGCAATTGAAGTTTGTTATCATTCATAAGGACATGGATTATTTCAGAGTTGGGATCGTACCCGTAGATGGGCTACCTAGGAATCCTTTGTTTAGAAAAGGAATCAGAACCCACATAGTTCGAGTAAAGAAGTATGAGGTTTATGCATGGTTGATGGCTCAAAAAAAGATGTCATAATCACTTTTACACTCTAAGCTTATGTGATTCATGCTCGGTGTGAGAAACAAGAGGTATTGGTAAAACCTGACAATTGTGCCATGAAAGATTCCATCATAAGAAATGATGTGGGGATTATGTATGTATGATTGCCTAGATAGATGAATATTCGGATTTACTTCAGGGAAGAAACCCAGGAACAAGGTCCATAAAGGTATATGTGATTTATAGAGATTTGGATAATTAACTTAGGGATTACTCCTGATAAGGATTCCCAAATTAGAGGGGACTTATGATTGGGTTTTACTACTCAGAAGGAGGCCCAAATCAAAAGTAAATTAAGACTGGTTAAGAAAAATTATGACTGGGGATTATTCCTGAGAAGGAGGCCTAGGTTAAGGGGAATTATGACTGGGGCTTACTCCTAAGGAGGAGGCCCAGGTTAAGGGGAATTATGACAAGGGCTTATTCCTGAGAAGGATGCCTAGGTTAATGGAATTTGGAACTTGGGGATTACTCCTGAGGAGGATGCCCATATTTGGGAACTTGGGGCTTACTCCTAAAGAGGATTCCCAAAAATTAAGGGAATTTGAATATTGAGACTTACTCCTGAGAAGGAGGTGCAGGAATAGGGGACTTGGGGCTTACTCTTAAGGAGGATGCACAAATTAATGTTCTTCTAATATTAAAGGATGAGGTTGAATGAATGAAATATCTCACCTTAGTGACATAATGATATGTAAATCACTAGGTTTTGAGATATTTTCAACGGAATTCCTTTTAGAGAAAGAATCCAACAAAGGAAATGAACCATGCCAAAAATGGCTTTGAAAAGGGTTCTGAAGGCTAAATCTTGAATAGGAGATGTGTATTTGAATAAGAGAGCTGAATATGCAATAGGGACACCCAAAATAGGTAGGAGTGTATGGCATACCACCTTTTTATAACATAAAATTTCATTACATTACACAAAACTTAGGATCTTTAAGGTTTAGTGTCTTGGAAACCAGGAACATAATACATGAAAAACAACAAAAACATTCTTCTTAAACACTTTAAAGGCTTCTACTTAAGTTAATACTAGGTTCATTACTGCATCTCATAACCTAGGGACATACATCAACAGAAAGGGTGAGCAGAAGGCCCAGTAAGGGAAACAAGAGAAACATTTTACATGTGAACTTGAGATACTTCAATAAGGTCATGAAAAGAACTTTAAGGCATGAGAAAGAAATAATGAGATATATCATAATAAAAATAACATTTTTCATTACTTGAATATGTGGATACAACATTTAATATTGACAATAATTTTGTTTCACCAAGGTCCATCCCCAAGGTGTCATTAAAAATTACCAAGGTTATTCACCAAGGTATCAGTCTAAAAGGTCATCTCTAGAGATTAAGTCTTTACCCAATGCATTGGAGCGCTATCTGGGCGCACCCTTGAAATGTATTTATTATCATGTGATCCACATATATAATCATCAATAATTTCATAAACAACCCATATAGCATAAAATAAATGGGTTTCATTTCATAATCATAACGTTTTAAAAACTGCTTTAAAGACATGATCTTTGTGTCACTTTAAAACCCACAGAAAAGGAAGGTGGATCTCATGTTTGTAAATCCCAGAATTTAAAATAGAACATTTTTGTATATATGTGAATACCCCTATATAAGAGAGAGCTTTGAGTATTAACTTAATAAAATAAATGAACTTTAGAACAAGAGAGAGAGAGACATTTTGAGATGGAAATTCTGCAGCATAACGACTATGTTTCGGGGTTTTAGAAAACATTGAAAAGAGAGGGGACATGGGTCAAAAATTCATAAATGACCCATAAAATAGTATAGGGACAGAATATAAGGTATTTAAGGACATGGTAATGAAATTTAAAAGACATACCATATGAAATGAAGAATATGCATGGAAGACAAAAATAAGATTTCTCTTATGAAAATTCGGTAGCCTAACGACGTCACTTAAACTTCAAAAAATGAATTGAAGAGATAAAATAGGGTCTCTAATCATATGAACATAAAATATCAGTATGATAGATATACATATAATACCCCAAAATAATAAAAATGAACTTTAAATACTTGACATGAAAGTAGAACTTTGAAAAATGAGAAAGGTGAAAGAACCACTTAAAAATTCGGCAGCCTAACGACGCCACTTAAAACTTCAAAATACTGAATTGAATAGATAAAATGTGGTCTCTCATCATATGATAATAAAATATCTATATGATAGATATAGAGATCATACCCCAACATAATAAAAATGAACTTGAAATACTTGACATGAAAATAGAACTTGAGAAGGGTGAAAGAACCACTTAAAAATTTGGTAGCCTAACGACGCCACTTAAAACTTCAAAATACTGAATTGAAGAGATAAAATGGGGTATCTCATCATATGATAATAAAATATCTGTATGATATATATAGAGATCATACCCCAACATAATAAAAAGGAACTTGAAATATTTTACATGAAAATAGAACTTGAGAAGGGTGAAAGAATCCCTTAAACATTCGGCAGCCTAACAACATCACTTTAACATTCTTAAAATGAAATAATGAGAGAAAGAGGGGGTCTCTCATCATATTAACATGAAATAGACAGTAGGATGAATATAAAATAACATCCTCCTATATAAGATCATGGAGCATAAAAGAAATTACATGAAAGAGATTACTTGAAAAGAAAGAGAGAGGTCAGATCCCTTACCTTAAACGTAACTCTTAAAACTCAAAGGTTGGGACCTTGAGGGCTTGGGGGAACCTTGGGAGGACTCCTTGGTAGGTAATGAGACCATATCTTCGTTGGGGGAGAGTTGGGAGTCGAATGGATGAGAGGATGGCTTGGTATTTATAGGGAAAGTGAGGGGACAAGGCATTAATGGCCAAGGGACACCTCATTAGTGGTTTTGGAAAAACCATGGGCTTGCCCATGGTATTTGCCCATGGTATTGGCCACTTGGGACACCTCATACCTTATCTTACTATTCATAAGTCGACCATATTGATTACATAATTAATACATCATTTAATGATGTCATTAAACACCCGTAACTTAAAAACTGTATTTTCACTATTCATCGAAAATTCATTTTTTTCAGAAAAATACCCAAAAATTACCTTAACATAATATTGATGCTCTGAGTTCAAAAATGAAATCCATTTTATAAAAATAATTTTCTAAATATTTTTAATTAAATTTTTAATTAAAAAACACTATTCACCCGAAGAAACTTATACTTGACTAATAATTTATGAAACCGTTATTTTACCATTTTATTGAATCACATTACTTAATCAAGGTGCCTAGATTATATTAATGACTTATTTAAGTGATATTAATAATCCATTTGGTCACATTACTAATCCTAAGCATAAAATTACTATTCATAATTTACTATTCATCAAAAATTAAGTTGATCTTATTAGACTCTAAATTTCATACTGAACATAATTGTAGAAGACCATTTTTTGAAAATCATTACAAATTTTTAATTATTTAAGGTTTACATAAACATTTTTTAAAATATCCTTTCTCTAAAATTCACCAAAAATATGCATACTATATTTATCCGGACATTTGAAAATTCATAAACTTCAGCATAAGAATAAATCAAATTTTTTATTTAAAACAAAGGATTACAAAAGGCAGTTACGGTCTCCTTACATAGCCCCTTATCAAACCAGCATAGGACCTAAGTGTAAGCTGTGCTAAGGTGAGAGAATCCGAGGGAGGCTCGACCAACATCACACGAGTAGTAATTTCTATTAGTCTGAACTTCTCGCGAAGGCGATTCCATTCTAGCTTCATACGATGAAGTTTGGCTTGGGTTTGGTCCAGAGCAAAGCCCATTGGTGCTACCTCCTTCCCATGTTCTGTTAGATGGGATTCGATCATTCCAAGACTACTGGGTGAGGCCATCAAATCTTCTTTCTATATTAATTAACCAATATCGCTTGTATTTAGAGACAAATATCGAAATATTTAGTTTTCAGCGGTCATATTAACTAGTGGTCATATAACAGTCAAAACCCAACAGTCTCATTTTAATTATACTCATTTTATCCAACGAAATAGTTTTGTTGAGTTAAAAAAAATAACACACAAAATTAGGAAACAAGATTTATTCAAAATTTCGGGTCGTTACACGCGCAGGACCTTTTGAGGCACGTGGGTACGGGTCACGCAAGTATACCTACGCGACACATAGGTACCTGCATGACGGTCAACCCATAGGGAAATACATGGGCAAGGTTTGGCTGAAGCCCTTAATATTACCCATAGAGGCTTCCAAATGAGTGTCGTGAAAGTTCTGGTGAAGGGATAAGGTGGCACACAAGTGTATTTTATTCCCCTTAAGGGTTAGACACTTAGGCGTGCGGGTGTTGGTGAATTTCAACACTTAGGCCTTGTTCCCCTCTTTAGATCTTCCGTTCTAGGTATGAAATTACCTTAAAAGTGTTCAGAAGGCTTCGAGAAGAGACTAGGGCACTGAGAGCTCAAATATGAGTTTCTGTATTTTTCATCCCCAAAATGGGGGGCCCACAAGGGGTATTTATAGGCTGCTGAAGACCTTGGGAGAAAATCAGATAGGGCACCCAGGTAACCTGTGCTCCCAATATGTGGCGCGTAGGTGTACCTGCGTGACCATGATGAAACCTACGCGTCCCATTCTTAAACAAATCCTTCTTCATGCCTTTGTCAATTTTTGATGTTTTTTAAAAGGATGAATCACTTTGGGTTAAGGTATTTCAATTTTCATTCCTTAGACTCTGTGACGGAAAGGAGCATCAACAAAAGTCCCCCTCTCAGAGTTGGATCTGAAAGGAATGAGGATGTGACTCTGAGGTAAAGAAGAAAACCAAGTAAGGGTGGCGCGCAGGTCCTGAACGTGTAGATAGTGGCATATAGGTGAGAGGTGCATAGGCTTCGGCACGCAGGGGTGCAGCCTGGCCTATAAATATGCACCTCCTTCTCGCGCAAAGCACCCAGCTCTCAAACATTTCCGCTCTCACTGCGCAGGTTGCTTTCGTCACACAGGTTGCTGATTTTCTGCGTTTTCATTGCTTCAGTTCATGGCACGCTGCTGCAGAGGTATTTTGACCTACGTGGTGATACCTGTGCGCCAAAATTGGACTTGCGCACCTTAATTCCTTAGCCATTTTTTTTCGAATTTCTTCACAAATTTTATGAAAAATAAACTCACTTAAGAGATAATTATTCCACCTTTGTGTAAATTCAATGGCGCCTAGAAGAATCGGAATGACTGATGAACTGGAAAGCAAGTGTATTGATGATATGATTAATGTTGTAGGCCATGATTACTATGATATCTGTGACAGGACTCTTCCAGATTTGGCCAAGTACTTGAAGAAGTATCATCTTAACTTTCCACAGAGCATCTACTTGCCTCTGTATGGGCATGGTCATCTGCAAGATTTCAACATTCCAGAGGCAAAGAACTATCTCCCACATTCTTGGTTTCAGAATTACACCAATTTTGATTCAGCAAATATCTCAAGTGGAGGAGAATTTGTAAATACTAGAATAGTGGAGAAGTCCTATATGATGCATCACATCCCTTGTGCGCCAGATCTGAAACCTCAAAAGCCCGAGCTGCAACCACATTCTTATCCTTCAATCTTCCGAAATTCTCAGATGGATCAATCCAAAGGATGGAAGAAGAGTAGGGACTTCCATCCTAGAGGAGGTGTGAAGCCAACTTGGATGTGGGCATATTGGGTGCAACAAACCTATGACGAGTTTGTTGAGGATTTGAAAGGAGCTGCGATATATGAAGCTATCTGGGCTGGGCAGACATATGTCTATAGTGATGATGAGTTTGTGCCGGAGCTAATCATCCGCTGGTGCCCAGAAACCAATTCTTTCCATCTGAATCATGGAGAAGTAAGCATCAGTTTTTGGGATGTCTACAAAATCTCTGGGGATCCAATTCTGGGTGACATGTATGATGAATTCATCCCCCCAAGGTGACTTGGAATGATTCTAAGAAGACTCCATCTTTGGCTCAGGAGTTATTGAAAATATTCTACAAGCTCACGAATTCCAAGACCTCCAAAACTCATTCCAGAAAGGATATTCATCCAGAAGAGTGTATGGATATGTTTCTTACTAGGAAGGAGGGGGAGTGGACCAACTTTACTCGTCCTACTATTTTCCTTAAAAATACAGAAGAGGGGTGCTTCTGGCACATTCTGTCCGACTCTAGAAGCAGGATAATTTGATAAGTGGGGGTACAAAGTGGATCAGAGAATCCAAAAAAAGACCCATATAGAGGGCTTCTTAGCCTTGTGGCTCAGTGTTTATCTTCTTCCAGTTAGGGATTTGAAGGGAGGTGTCAGTACAGGGACCTTAGTTGTGGCTTCCAAGTTGGATGAGAAGAAAATGGTTTGGTTGGCCACACCCATTTTGGCGAAGATTCACAGGAGCTTACTCCATGTATTTATGGGTAAGTCTCCTTTGAGAATATCAGGACCATTCCAAGTTTTGTGGGGATGGATCGCCACTCATTTCAGGGCATATAATGTACAAAAAGGAGTACAGGTTCCTGGAAGCTCTTTCATACCATAAGTGCTGGCATTTTCTGGAGTTTCTCTGTTAGCTCTCAACATCTATGATATGAAGGTGAGGCTGAGCATGTACAAGGAATTAAATTTCATTCCTTATGGAAATCTTCCAACCGGGAAGTTTGTTGATGATGGAAAAACCAGCCTTGAATTTAGGTCATACATGCTGGCTTTTAGAGATGGTGTACTGGCCACCAGGATTGACAGAGAGATTATATGCGAGGCCTATGCTCCATATAGATTTGCACGCCAATTCAAGTGCTTGCAGCAGACTATTATATCCCCTCTTGTGCATGTCAGGTCAGAGCAGCATCTGATGGTTTCCCAACAACTATGGTTGCTGACATCTATGGAGAAGACCGGGGCAGTGTTTGATCTACCAGTTGATAAAGCGGCGAGTAACTTGACTACATGGTATGCCGAGAACTGGATAGCATCATACCCTGGAGGGGTGTTGAATCATCCGGTTTATCAGGTGGGGAAAAAGAAAAGAACTGTAGAGAAAGAAACCCTTCATCAGGAAGGTGACGCTTCCCCACCTGGAGCTGATTCACCAGGTTCCTCACCTAGGGCTGACTCGCTGGATTCCCAATATGGGGATGATGAGGCACAACATGCGGAAAAGTGGCCTCATTCCAGATATAATCCTCCTATCAGAATCAAGAGACCAACTCCACCAACTCCTAGTGAGTTACTTCATTGGAGAAATTTAATCATCATTACTTTATAGAGCAACAAGTCTTATTTTATTATCCTTTATCTATAGTTGTAGGAACTAGGAAGAAGATGAAGTCTAAGATTATAGGACCCTCCTCACAGCCTTATGGTACACATGATGAATATTTATGACCAGAGGATGTTCAGACATGGCAGAGTTTATATTACATTACTGAAACCGCCTGGAAGGATTTATGCGAAGGGATACACATCCCTGGAATAGGGAATCTTCGGGATTATACTAATATCTGTTTTGAGGATAATCCCTATGAAGTGCGGGATTATGTTAGAGAGCTGGAGATGCTCATATATTCCATTGACAATTCCATTCCTGTCACCAAGTGGGTGAAGGAAATGATAGATCATGGCACCACTGAGGGGACTGGTGGTTCGGGAGATGAGGAGTGGCATGATTACGTGGCTCCTAAAGATGTAAGTCTCTTTCCTTATTTGCTTTATAACTTTATTACAGTTAAAGCATTGTTACTCAAGGAAATTATTCTCTTCATCCTGCAGCTAGCAAAGAAAGGAAATGCTGAGGTTCCTTCACTATAGTATAGCCCTGGTGGTACTGCCATTGGGGCTAATGAATCTCTTTGTGAGCCGGGCGAGGTATCTCCAGGCCGAAAAGCCATGGATGAGGAATTAGAAAAGTCTTTTCACTCTCCAATACATGTATTTGGAGAGGATAATGTCAAGACTCCCAAAAATCCAAAGAATCAAAAGCATCGGAGGAGGAAGTCCACAGCTAAACATTTCATCAGTAGTGGTAAGTCCTTCGGATAGTCATGAGTCTTAACCCATGAGAAGGTTTCTCGTACTTCTTGGGATTGCAGGGGCTTCGTTATTTTCCCCTTTGAGGGAGAGGACTTCTCCTCCTCTAAGAACAACGAAGGGTGCTGGTGAATAATCACAAGTTCATGCTGGCTTGGCTTCTCCTAAAGAGGAACCAACATCTGTTCCCTGTACCACACAAACTGCTACTGCAAGAAGAGAAGAACCTGCTTCTGGTAAATTAACAATGCTTCATAAAATGTTGAATGAAACATCAACTGACTTCCATTTTGTTATACTTTAGGTTCAACCCCTGCACTAGATCATTTGGCGGCCATTGTAACTGATGCCACAATTTTAACTGAAGAAGCTGTCCAGGGTCAGAGGCTGCAGGATGTGGGTCGCCAAGTAGATACATTGAATTCTCTCACTGGTGAGACTAACATGGAATCTGAGATATCATTAGATGAAATTATGAAACTTGGTGCATCTTTTGAATATATTTTAGATCAAGGTAAATTACCATGTAATTTAGAGAATTTTGGATGTGAGTGTTATCCTTCATCCTATTAAAATAACTTCTTATTACATCTCTGACCATGATTAGTTAAAATGTGCAGTTCCATCTGAGAAAGCTACTGAACTGCCAATGCCTAAAGGGGGTATATAAAACCCTATTATTATAGAAACACTAGCTCAAGTGGAGCTTAACCTGGAAGTGCTTCCTGAAATTCTTCTTGAAAATCCTGTTTAAGCTAGGAAAGACGGGGAGGAGCCTTCTCATGCTGTTGATCCACTGTTGGGTAAGGGATAACAATATTTGCGACTGTACTTAATTTTCAAGACATCCAATCAACTTTTTTTATCCTTTGAAACTAACCAAAGCTTTAAATTGATTATGCAGGGCCATCAATTTTAATGGATATATCTGGAGGTGAAGCCTCAGTCTCTGCCCCAACGGGAATAGAAAGTGAAGTAACAAGGGTTATGGGGGAAGGAGTAGAACATGGAACTTATCTAAGTGCATTAATACTGGATTATATTCTCCACTATGATAGTGATGCTGAGTCATACCCGAAGGTACAAAAGGTGCTCCAATTTTCACGATGCAAGGCATGGAAGAACATATGGAATATCATATATGAAGTGCCTCTAGAAGAGCTATCATCGAAGATCACCCATCTTTCATCCCTGTTCTTCATGTTGGGACTTGGTGATTTTGGATATCAAGAGATCCATGCTATGGTGAAACAAGTCATTTTAAGAAGGGAGAAGGAGCAGAAGTACCGTCAAGATTTGACCAGAGTAAGATTGTCAGCCAATATCAGTGAATTTGAGGCTGTGGTGTCCCGAGCTGAGGCTGATCAGGCTGCCAAGTTGATGGAGCTGAAGTATAAGATCAAAGAGAAATTTTTCCAGCAGATGCACCTTTAGCAACAGTTAGATGCTGTTACTGGGGAACATGACCACCTTAACAATTCATTGGAAGAAGTTCAAATGAATGGTATGAAAGCCATCACAGATGCTAAGAAAGCACTCCATCAAGATGAAAAGAGTGAAGTTGGTCGAGTGCATGAGCTTCAAGTGGCTGCTGATGAAGCTTGGGATGCCGTAAATCAAATGAAAGTTTATGTTGACAGCCTTTTGTAATTATTGGAAAAGGAAAGATACTCCAATATGTGGATGTCCTTCTAACTCTTGTGAATCAAATGAAAAATAATTTAATCTTCAATCATTTGTGCTTTCATTTTCTTGCTACCTTCTTTAAATTTTTACCTAAGCCAATGGGCCTAGTAAGCATAGTTTGATTTTTACTAGGATTATAAAAATAACCCTACAAACTATGAATCTTTTAATTGCTCAATGTTACCTAAATCATATGAAATTTATGTTTAGTGAGCTGGGACTTGACTTTTGTTCAAAGTTCCCTTTTATTTTGTGGGCAGTTTAAAGTCATGCACGTCGGACATAAAAAGGATAATGTTTAAGGTCAAAATAGCATTGAACGAATGGATTAAAGTTGACTCAATTACTTGATAATTTATCTGAAAACATATTACCACACTCATGTATGGGGGAAAACATATAAACTATGACTTAAGAAATTTTGAATCTGAGGAATGATACGAAAAAGGGTAAAAGGCATTAGAAGAAGTATTTCCCAAGAATGAAGTTACCACTATTTAACAAACCTGTTAGGGGGTTGAATTATACAGGGCTACTTAAGGGCATTGGCTACATAGTCAAATAATAACATCTTTTGGCTGAAAAGTTTGTTATGTATAATACTTATGCAAGGCCACCTATGGGCACGTGCTGTATAGTCAAGAAAAATAACTCTCAGAAATTTACTTTTCTACTACTAAAAATCCAGTGAAAGTTTATAGAGATTCAAATTTTCCAAAGCATAGAGTTTACTGTATGGAGAGAGGTACTTGAATATGGAGAGGATATTTCCAATAAATATTGTCTAATAATTGGATGAATGTAACCCCTATGAAGGTATGACCCAAACGTAGGGAAGGGAAATATAAACCATAGACCTGATTACTTTCGGATCATGAAAAAGAGTATGGGACAAATATGTTAAGGATGGACATTTTTGCGGATCCCAACATATTGTTGTTAAGAAAACTAAGGACAAAAGAGGTTTTCTTCCCAAGAATGAAGTTACCATTATTTGACAAACCCGTTAGGGGGTTGAATTATGCAGGGAAACATAAGGGCATTGGCTACATAGTAAAATAATAGCATATTTTGGTTGACAGGTCTGTTATGTAGATTCTTTATGCAAGGCCGCCTAAGGGAACGTGCTTTATAGTCAAGAAAAATAACTCTCAAGTATCAAACATTTTGTGACCATAAGTCAAGAAAAGGGTTATAGAGATCTAGAAGTATTTAATGTTAGGAGTATGACACATCAAAATGGGAATTTGTTCCATGCCTTAAGGAGATTCACAGACCAATGCTAACCATAATTATGTTGTGGCTGGGTCCTAAATTGAGATGTTGGACTTCACTACATATCTCATTAGAATGATAATCAAGCCAAATGTAGTTCTTAAAATACAGTTTAACGTCATGTGGGACGAGTGTGTAGGAGATCTTAGTTTAGCGTCATAGATCTCAGACCATTATAAAGAATAAATAGTGTGTGTTTGTTAAAAACATGATGTGAATGAAGACCAGGGTTTTCATACCACATTCATGTTTTCAAAGGGGGACTTTTCATCTAAGGGACTGAAAGTAGAATTTGGGGTTAGGCCCAAAGACTTGGGTTTGGATTAGAGGGACTCTCCAACATTCCTACATATCCCATAAGGATGGTAATCAAGCCACACGTAGTTCTTGAAATACCCTATGTACAGATTTGGTTCGTACATATGAAGGGTGAAAGGGGAATTTAGTGAAATGATGGTTTGACCCAAAAAGGTTCAAGCATTTCCATGTATGCACATAGTCTTTAGAATATAACATGATTGGAGATCAGTGTAAATAATTATTCCCTCTCAGGTGAGGGTGTTAAAGAATGTTGTAGTTTATTGTCGTACATGACAAAAGTGCTGTACAATTTAACGTCATATAGCAAGAACAAAGGTGAACCAATGTGAAGATATTGATTCTGGGGGCTGCTTCACGAATCAACATCATATGAGATGGAGGTGAACCGATGTGAAGAGATTGGTTTTGGTCTTGAACCTTGGGAGGTTGCCTACGTACCTAGCCTAGAAGGCAAGGATCAAAGTCTGCATAGTTCAATTGAAGAATGAATTGGTGATCAAGTTGTTCTTTAGGACAATGATCTAAAAAGAAAGTGTTGGGACTTATGTATGGTTAGCGTCCCAGAGAAGGTTTTATGGTTGAATTTTACTCTAAGATCACGTGAGTCGTACTCGGTGTGAGAAACAAGAGGTATCAACAACCCTAATGATGCACAGTTAAATGTCATGTTGGATGTATAAGGGGCTGAACACAGTTTAACATCATGTTGGACAATGGGGGACTATGAAGTTTAATGTCATGCAATAAGGACAAAAGAAGAGGCTGTATAGTTTAACGTCATATAGCTAGGATGAAAGAGAAGATTATGCAGTTTAAAGTCTTACAGTAAGGACTTTGGGTATTGTGCAGTTTAATGTCATGCAGTAAGGACAAAACAGTTTAACGTCATGTTGGACGAAAAGGGACAATACAGTTTAACATCATGTTGGACGATGGAGTGCTGTATAGTTTATTGTCATGTAGCTAGGACGTATTAGGGGATTTTTCACAGTTTAATGTCATGTGGGACGAAGAGGTGCACAATTTAACGTCATATAGCTAGGACGATGGTTATGCAATTTAACGTCTTGATGGATGTAAGGGACTTCTGTACAGTTTATCGTCATGTAGCTAGGACGTTACAGTTTAACGTCATGTTGGACATATAAGGGACTATGCAGTTTAAAGTCTTGAAGCAAGGACAACACAGTTTAACGTCTTACTGGACGTAAGGTAATTCTGTACAGTTTAGCATCATGTAGCTAGGACATCAAAGTTTAACGTCATGTTGGATGATGGTGCAAATATTTTAAGGTCATATGGATAGACTAAAATGATGTATTTGTGTTATACAAAATACTTCTTCAGAAATATGGCATTGGTTGGAGTCGTGATGAGTTATCCATCCATTGAGATTAATGAATAAGCTCCATTGGAGTAGACCGTATGTATTGAGTAAGGCCCTTCCCACTTTGGCTCAAGTTTGGGAGGTTTCATTCCTGGTATCATTGAAGTTCTAAGAACCAATACCAATTCTCCCTGAATGAATGAATGAAGATGAACTTTTTTGTTGAAAGCTCATGATATTCGATTTGGATAGACTTCCAAGTGATGCAGGGTGCACAATCTTTTTTCATCTAATCATTACAATTCATCCAATCGCTTTTGAGATTGTTCATCTATAGATGACTGATCACAAATGGATACTCTGATTAAAGGTAATTGAACCTCAATGGGAAAGACTGATTCTAGTCCATATACCAATGAATATGGAGTTGAATGCGTAGCAGTGCGAGTGGTGGTTTGATAAGCCCATAAAGCATGAAAAAGTTAATCAGGCCATGACTTCTTATCTTTATCCACCATCTTTTGCAGTATATTTGAAAGAGTCTTATTGAAGTCTTCTATCTGGCCGTTGGCTGCTGCATGATACCGAGATGAATGGTTAGATTTGATGTTGTATTCTTGATACAACTACCTTACCTAGGACGAACAGAAGTTGGTGCCATTGTCCATCAATATGGTATGATGGACACCAAATCTGGTAATGATGTTAGACTTGATGAAGCCAACAATGCTTTTTGAACTAACTTCTTTGAGAGGTATTGCCTCTGCTCATTTGGAAAAGAATTCAGTAGCAGTAAGAATATACTTAAACTGCTTGGCTGTAACTGAAGGGTAAGGTCCCACCACATCCATTCCCCATGTGGAAAATGGCCACGAGTATTTATCTGTATGAAGAAACTCTGGGGGTTGATGAATGAAGTTCTCACATACATGGAATGAATGACACTTCTTCGTGAAATCAACACAATCTTGTATCATTGAAGGCCAAAATTATCCAAGCCTTCAAATTTTATCAGATAGTCTATGTCCAGACTGGTGGGCACCACAGACTCCTGCATGTACTTCTTGCATAACAACCATTGTCTCTTCACCATCAATGCATCTGAAGAGAACTCCATCAAAACCTCTTTTGTAGAGAATTTTTTCTTGGTGATCTGGGCTGTCATAAAGAGTAAAATTGACCACACGTCTCCAGATTTGTTTTTTCCCAGCTCTATCAGGTGGAAGTGTTCCATTTTTATGGTATTATCTAATAGGTGTCATCCATCTTGTAGTATGACCATGTGGTTCATAAATGGGACTAATTTCATTGTTTTCCTCTGTTCTGGTTTGAACATAAGGTGAAATTGTACGAAGGTGGGAAATACTAATGATTGTTTCATCCCGATTTGGATCTTCTAGAGCTGTGGCTATATTATCTAGTGCATCATCTTGAGAATTTTGTGATCGCGGGACATAAGAAAATGTCAGTTCCGAAGGAAATTCTGCCATTAACTCTCTTACGTAATCATACAAATGGATTAACTCTTCTTTTATAATGGTATAATCCCCATTGAATTGTTTGATTATGAGGTCTGAATCACCTTTCACCTTTAAGTGATTCACTTGTTCCTGAAGCGCCAACTCCAATCCTGCGATGAGAGATTGATATTCTGCTACATTATTTTTACCGCCTTCCCACAATAAGAAGGAATAGGGTAGCATTGTCTTTTCCAGAGAAATGAGCACAATTCCAAACCCAACTTTGTTGAATTTAGGATCTTCCATTTTCTTCCCTGTTGGACTTCTGGAAGCACCATCAAAGTACATTTCCCATGGTTGAATATTATCCTGAATAGAAAAGACTTCTTCATCACGAAGGTCAATATCTAATGATGTATCTTCTATTGAAGGATGTTCAGCAAGGAAATCATCAATATCTTGGCCCTTTATTTCCTTTTGAGACACGTACTAGATATCAAATTGCTGCAAAATAACTTCCCACCTTTCCAGATGTCCTGTAAGCATTGGACAACTAAGGATAAATTTGAGCGGGTTATTGCGAGATACCAATTGGACCTCATTATGTTGCAAGTAGTGTCTCAATTTCTGAATTGCAAATATTAATGCTAGGCAGCACTTCTCAATACTTGAATATCGGGTTTCTACTTTAAGCATTGTTCGAATGAGATAGTAAAGGATGTTTTCATTCCCAGAATCATTCTTCTAGGCAAGGAAGGCACCCAATGATCACTCTAAAGCTATCACATAAAGAATAAGTGGTCTTCCTTCAACAGGTGGCATTAATACCGATGGACTCAAGAGATATTTCATGTGAATATTGAATACTTCTTGACATTCTTCAATCCACTGGTAAGTGACTCCCTTCTTCATCAATTTGGTGAAGGGTAAACTTTTGCCTGCCAAATTGGTGATGAAACTCCAAATATAGGCCAAGTGTCCTTGAAGTCCTCTCAATTCCTTCAAATTTCGAGGAGGTGACTTATGAAGGATTGAATTTGTCTTCTGAGGATCGACTTCAATACCACGATGGCGTACCACAAAGCCGAGAAATTTTCCTGAGGTTACCCCAAAAGAACATTTTAAGGGGTTCATCATCAAATTGTGATGTCGAAGTTTGTGGAATATGATTTCTAAATCAGCCAAGTGATTAGAACATTATATGGATTTAACCACCAAATCATCCATATAACATTAAAAAAACATCCCTAAAAGGGTTTGAAGATACGATGCATGACACGTTGATATGTTGTGCCTATATTCTTCAGGCCAAAGGGCATTACCCGATAGAAAAACACACCCTGTGGGGCTATGAAGGCTATAGATTCTTCTTCTTATAGAGCCATTTAGATTTGATTATACTCAGAATATCCATCCATGAAGTAAAGTGCTTCATAGCCAGTTGTTGCATCAATTAAGAGCTCTGTGATCGGAACTGGAAAATCATCCTTGAGACAATGCCGATTAAGATCTCTAAAATCAATGAAAACTCTAATTTTTCCGTTCTTCTATTTCACATGGACAATATTAGCTAGCCATTTGGGATATTGAACTTCTCTAAAGAAGTTATCTTTGATAATCTTATCTACTTCCACTTCAATTTTGGAAGCATAAGTTTGGTGTGTTCTTATTGCAGCTTGCTTGAATCCTAGATGTTCTTCTGGAAAACCCAAACGATAAGTAGCAACATCAGGATCAATCCCATGCATTTCTGTATAGTTCCAAGAAAATATATCTTGATTTTTCTTGAAAAATGAAATATAAATTTCTTTCTCTTCAAGAGTCATGGCTGCACTAATTAAAGTGGGGCGTGGATCTTCTTTTGTACCCAGATTTATTTCTCTGAGTTCACCCATAGTGGTATAGATACCCTCTTCAAATGCTGGTGGATCATCCCTAAGATATTCATCTTCTTCTTCAACATGTGTTATTTATTCTATTTCTACTTTCATAGTAGATGATGAAGTAGAATTCCCAGGATCAAGAGTGATGTTAAAATTTGAACATCTTGAAGAAGAGGCTTCCATTTCTGACCCTATTGATGATGAAGGGTCTTCCTTGGGTAATAAAGAGGAGATAATGGATTGAGAATCAACATCATCATTCACCTATGACATTGATATAACTTCTTCTGGCCTGGTTGGTGAAGTATAGACTTGCTGGATTTTAGCGGATGAAATGAAGACATCTCTATTTGAGCTTTCATCATTGCTTGGTGAATAACCAATTTCTTCCATGTTGTCTGGCTTGATTGCCGTAATTGACATTATGGAAGATTCTATAAGAGTATTTGGACTTCGATCTATCCTATCAATTTGACTGATAGGCAACACATAATCTATACTCACATGTATGAATGGGTTTACTGGAATCTTTTCCAAACCATATGGAGCATTAAATTTGGTAACCTCCCTTGTTGTGGATTTCTCCTTTCCCTCTATGTGATAGAATTACGCCTCAATTTATTGAGATTCAAATGTTTTTAATGGGGATTTATCACCATACAATTTCCCAATTTGTCCATTGAAACAATATTTGAGACATTGATTGTATGATGAAGGAATAGATGCATGTTGATGTAGCCATGGTCTTCCAAGAAAAATGTTGAAAGCTGTGTCATGACGAACAACTATGAAATCTGAATTGGATATAAGATCTCCAAACTGAGTTCTAAGTGTGATCTCACCCAGAGGTTCTTGTTCATTTTTATCATATTCTTTCAACATAAAATTAGAAGGAGATAAGTTAGATTTGGTGAGGCCCAATCGACGAAGTGTACAGATGGGGATGAGGTTGACTCCTGAACCATTATCAATGAAAGATCTTCGGATGTCTACATCATTGACCTTTCCAGATAAATACAAAGGTCTAATATATCCATGCACAACATCATCTTCATCTTAATCTGTGAAAGATATCACTGCATGGAATTCTGCACGATTATTCTCTAAATGGTAGACTTCAGCCACAACAATTTCAGTTTCAAACTCCTGAGGACTTGACAAAGCCTCAATGAGTGCCTCCCGAAGATACTTTGATAGATTCAAGGCATCTAGAATTGATAACTTGGCCGGTACTTGGGCCAAATGTTTCAAGACATCATATTTTTGATCCAAAGGTCTTCATTTCCCAATAGGAACATGTGGTTTTGCAGGTGCATTAGAAGTTGATGCTTTGGAAGTAAATGCATCTTATATCGGGGTAGGAGTTGGAAATACTCCTAGATTTGGGAGATTAGACCGAATATGCCTATTTACCTACTGAGAGGAAGAAGGTGTAACCTCCAACCAATCCTCTAGAATGACTATTCCAGGACTGAAACTGCCATGTGTGGAAGAACTTGCTTGTCATTGTTGAGATCACTGAAGGTCTCTGCCACGAGTTTCTGCTGCATATACAGTTCTAGTAGGGGTAGAATTGGAATAGTGGCTTCTGAGATATCCACATCTTCCTCTGTATCCCAGACCTCTGGAAATCCATCTAATTTCTCTGTTTGATATGGGGAACTCATGTTCATCAGGATCAAAACTGTGACTGGCATAATGATCTGTTAAGTGAATCATGTTAACAGAACCAAAGATCAACTCTTCGTCTGATGAAGACTCTGCCTGATTAGCCAGTTTAGGCTATGCCGTTTGGTGGGGTGGTGCCTGTGGATTTGAAGTAGATGACATAAAATCTTCCAGAGTCAAAGAAAGCTTGGGATGTGACACAATTTCATCTTCTTCTGATTGTTCCTCTTTCTTTGAATTATGTCATTTCTTTGAGGATTTTCCCTCTAATGAAGAGGGTATTGATGTGGAATTCATAGTAGAAGACACAATTGGTTTCTTCAATTGTTTTCACAAAATGTAATGAGTTCGGTTGATTGTTTTTCTGACCATCCAATCATCATATTTCTGTGCATTTGTGCTTTTGAATTCTTTCCACTCACCTTCTTCCCCTAGATCTGTAGTAGTAACACATGCTACCTAAGCTGAAGAACCTTTAAATTTGACTTGTCCTGAGTCCACCATTTTATTCAAGAGGTCTTTTAAGACAAAAAACTCTTGAATGGGATTCCCCAACATCTAATGAAATAGGCAATAGTTGGCATGATCTTCATATCCTTCCTTGTTTGTCCTTTTGGGCCTTTTTAATTAAACAAAATTATTTTCCAGAGCCAAAATTAAGTAACCACGAACTTGTTCATTTTGGAGAGAATAAAATTTTCTCTTCAGATCCTCAAATTTTTTCCATCTTTGATCTCTTTGATCATATTGAAGAAACAACCTCTGTTTTTGACGCTCAGGAGGTGGATCCCTTCCGAAAGATGAAGGTTTTGAAGTGGAAGCAGGTACAGGTGCCTGTTTAAGCGTAACTGTAGCAGTCTCTTCTCTATCCATTATCCTTCCTGGAGCTGATGGAATTATACGAGTTTTATCCTTAGTCTTTGTAAGAGATTCTTCAATCTGTTGAGCGATTGAAGTAAGGTCTCGAAACCCTCCTATGTATTTCACAGGGATCAACAGTGTGCGTAATTCATCACACAAATTTTCCACATATATTGGAAACAATTCCTCTTGAGGGAGTGATAAGCTTAGGGAATATGTTAATCCCTTCCAGCGAGAAATGAAATATTAAACCCTTTTATTCTCCCTTTGCTTACAATTTGTAAGATAAAAACCTGTTGTCTTTTGAAATGTTGATCTGAATTGAAGAAGGAATCTTTGGCGGAGATCCTCCCATCCAGTAATTGACCGGGATTGCAATCTTGTATACCAAACAAAAGCAGACCCTTGTAATGACTGTACAAAACACCTGAGCTTAACTGCTTCCTATTGCTTAGGGGTTCCCATCATAGGATCACAATGAGAAACAAAATGTGTTAAGTGTTGCTCTGGGTCTCCCGAACCATTAAAGATTTGGAATGTGGTACTTGCAAAATTTTATGGGGGAAGAATTGCATCAACCAATTCAGGGTATGATCTCTTTTCTGGTTGAATTTGAGCATGTTTTTCCTCCATAGCTTCCAACCAAGCTGTTAATAACTTAATAGTAGTTATTAAATTTTGAGAAACATCCGGTTGAGCTTGGGCCTGAGCAGGTGCAATAATTGGAGCTTGGATAGGTGTGGTAGCTGGTACTGCAACTGATGATAATACCACTGGTTGTTGTTTCACCTGACCCATAGGATTAGAACTGTGAGGGTGTACTGATAAAGGAGGATATTCTTGATTCATCTCAGTAGCCGCAACAAATTCCCTTGGCTGACTGACTCTAGCATGCTTAAGAGGAAGAATATCTTGAAGTAGTTCTGCATTCAACCTCCTCAATTCCTTCATTTCTTCCTCTTGTTGTGAAAATCTTTGCTCTAGTGAGAGTGATTAGCCTTCTCTAGAGGAAGGGTATGTCACCTTATTCTTTCCTTTCACCTTGTTGGATGACTTTTGAAGATGGGGAAGTTAGTTATTTGAAGGAATACCTAGATTCTGGGTAAGCCTTTGATTTCGTGTACGCACACCTTCTTCATTTGCGTCTGTGCGTACAACTTCTTGAGCATGAACTTATTCATCTGATCCATCTGAATGAGCCTCATTTGGGGGATCAAAAAACAATAGCATTGATGACATTAATTGATGCATAACTTATTGCATCCCTTCTATCTGCATTTCTGTGATACTTTCTTTTTCCATGTCCTTGATGAGACATTGCCTTTTATTGATTTCATCCCTCAGGAACTTCTTGACAAACCGTAACTTGGAGGGAATATCCTGATAATTTCGATCTTTGTTCCTCTTGTGGATTCTTCCCTAATCGATAGAAGACTGACTTTATCTGAGGAAGAGATTGAGGATTTGAAAAAGTCCCCAATCCGGTGGACTGGGGCTGTTCCTGCTCTTTCTGCTCAACTCCTCGAATCCTATTTGTTGATTCTGAGGGTTTGGTTAAAAGAGTCCCCAGTCTGGAAAGATGGGGTGGTTCTTGAGCTACTACATCTAAGAATTTCTTAAAATATCTCCTGATCTTGTGGACTTTAGTCCTGAAATTGGTTGGATGCATCAACCTTCATCCACTCAAATCACCTGGCTCAAATGACCGTTGGATGATTTCTGACACTTCTGTCACCTGATGATCCGCTCGCTCTAAACGAGAATCCTGTTTGATATTCTCATTTTCCTGATGCAAGAGTAATTCGACAACTTGTTCTTTTTATGCCTGACTTTGGGAAGAACTAGTTGAGGCCTATTCCTGAGTAATCCTTTGATTACAAACAAAGCCAATTGGCTGTGGCCGACCATGTGCAATAACATTGCATGAGGCCATTTTCGGCGGGCTTTGTTGACTGGAGAGTACAGTGAAATGTAGTGCTCCATGAACACCCCATCCCCTGATATGAATACCAGATGGGGAATTGGCAATTAACTGGTGTAATCTTCTTAGTGTTCCAAAGCATGAACACCGAAGGGCTCTCTGTTGCTTTTCAGCCTTCAGATATCGAGAAACTAAGAGAGATTCCAAGTCAATTAGGCGTTGTAACCCTTCTATTATCTTGAAATGATTTTCATATTCATCATAGGATAATATTTTCTTTTTCAATCGACAAAGAGTTTTCCACATGTTGAGACGAATATCTTGAATACAATCTTCTGTCAACATCTCTAGAATGTCATAATGAGAGTCAGCCAAAGGCCAAAACATGACTGCCACTTCACCTTTTTCCAGTTGTTTTCTCATATTCAGCACTTCCTCTTTATCATTAAATGAAGACTCTTCTACTTGA
This sequence comes from Viscum album, assembly GCA_963277665.1. Lineage (NCBI taxonomy): Eukaryota > Viridiplantae > Streptophyta > Magnoliopsida > Santalales > Viscaceae > Viscum > Viscum album. Next base: position 25,514 of record CAUJRU010001503.1, on the reverse strand, counting down.
TTAGACCAGAGCTGGTGCTTCCTTGTTGCTTCATCAAATTCAACAAGATTGGTAGAGAATTCACTGATCGAACTAGAAGATTAATGACCCAGGGGTGGTTCGGAGAATGACCTATACCCCAAGATATCTTCTGATTGAGAAAGTATTTCACCTGCTAGCAGTAAAGCATCATACATGACTAGATTTACATTTGCAAGTTCCTCAATATAAGAGGTCTTTCTCATCACTAAATTTTACATTAGTGCATTTTCCAAACAATGTGAATTACTACTGTGGATACGACTTTTGCAGCTAAATTCATCATCATGGGGAGGACCACCATGGTGGGTTACAGAAAAATATGAAACCTTTTTCTCCTTGATCTTCTGGCCACACAGAGGGTTCTTGTGGCTCTCATCTGAAGATGATACTTTGAGATCGACCAAATTTTCACGAAGCAAGCCTTCATGAGGAAGTTTTTGATAAAGACCTTCAGAATTAATGTTCCCACTATTGGGAAATGAGAGATTAGAATCATGAATTCCCACAGATAATTGTCTGAGGGCTTCAAGAACTCCAGCATCGAGAAAAGCCTTAATACAAATTGGCTCTTGATTTCTTGACTGTGCTGGACGATTCTTCTTCTTAGATTCCTTATTACTCAATTTAGGAACCACTTGTTGACAAAAGTGGTTATTATGGGTAGGTGTATGTGCCTTCTAAGGAGAAATAGTCAGGTTAGGCTGATTATCTCCACTCAAATTAGGTGTATGCGCCTGACTCGGTTGTCCGTATGACATGGGGGAGTATGCCCCAAAACCCTCTTGGACGGGAACATAGGTGTGTGTCTGTTTCGGAGTGATATATTGATGTTTCACTCCACTAGTAGGGATAGATTTTCATTTCTTTCCCTATGATGCTGCCGAAGCTGTTATAATATTCTGACAGGCATCCAGAATATGAGCAGGGATTTTCTTATGCTCTTTCACCATTGACAGAATATGCTTGGTGACTTCAGCTTCCGGAATGGGGATATACGTCCATTCCATGTCTGGAGTAGGTGTATGTGCCTACTCCTGTCCTCCTTTTCCTGTTAGTGAATTCTGACAGTACTCAAGTGCGGGGGCAGAGAGTTGAGTCTGCCTCCTGTTTGTCATTGGGGATTTCCAATAAAATTCTCCGGGTGCTACCAAACAAAACTGTTGGTAGGCTTGATCAATACTAGTAGGTGTATGTGCCTTCTGATTGAACTCCACCGAACATGGTTGATGAACTTCCTTCAATATTGGTAGACGAGGCTACTGGTAGGATTGATGACATTAAGTAGGTGTATGTGCCTGTTTACCAGTTATCAACACATTGGGTTGGCGAGCTTCATCGTATGTAGTCAGATGAGCTTGATGACTAACTGATGATTTATAAATAGGTGTATGTCCCTGTCTATAATAATCCGCTAGAATTGCCTGGTGGGATTGGCGTGTTGCTGCCAGACGAGTCTGCTGGGCAGTAACATCAGGACGGACGGGTGTATGTGCCCGCTCGTTGCTTGCCATCAAGTTGGCTTGATGGACTTCTCTGGAGGGGGTCGAAGTAAGAACCAGCTCCCTATTGACCATATTTCTCCTCTGGCAGTTCGTCTTACATGCTCGGGTCTGAGGGACCTGAGCCGAACCCCTAAGGGCGATACCCTCATCATGTTGAGGGTGCACTGCTGCACGAGTCTGGGGGCGATTGTTGATGGGAGTCCTCAGGAAGGACTCCTGTCTCCATGAATTAAGGCCTTGAGTGACCTTCTCATTCACCTCCCCATAATATGGGAGGGACTGGTGATTGTGTTCCGGGGATAACGACCCGAAACAATTGAAGATGGTGGTTGGCACCACGTGCTTCTTGATCACTGGTCGTCTTTGTTTGGACAACCAAGGTGAATTATTGACTTGGAGGGCTTGTCGAGTGGCCTCCAGATTTGGAATGGTAACTTGTTGATATTATTCCTTAACTAGTGCATTTGATACCCAGCATTGAAGACGCTGAGTAGGTGATGTCATCCTCAGAGTGGACAAAGATCCAGCAGGAGTAGCGGCAGATGCATTCACATGTTTGAACTTTAGAGAATCCATTTCTGTAATGCAGAGAGATCTTAGAAACAAGTTCCCATTTTATATAATAGACATAATCAAGATAATTTTGGCTACTACATCTTTTGGATGAGCACATATGTTATTGATTATTTTGTTGGCCCTCTCATTGAGTTTTAAATAGGGGCCTAACAAATAAGTAAAACATCATTTTAACTTGGTTAAGGATTCACATCAGGTTCACCATTTTTCCTTTCACGCTGGAATTGGGGATCAACTCATTGGTTTAAGGTTCAAACATTCCAATCGGTTTCTAATGGGTTTTATCGTAGAACCAGAAAAATCCAACAATTCTATATCCATTTGGACCTACTTTCCAAAGGTAGGTGCTCATTAGTTTTGAACCGATGAGGCTTAAGAATTTACATTGGTCGAGAGGATGGGAGGTCAGACTCATCACACCTTTTTTGGGGGAATTGTTGTCTAATCCAAGACTCTCTTTATAGATTTAAGTTATGTTGGTGAATCTTTATTAAATTACCAAGTATGAAAATGAGATTTTCCATAGATCTGATAATTAATGATTGACATGTATGAGATTTAGGGAGTCTTTTATATGTATTTGAGGTTCTTCATTGATAGAGAATCATATGTATTTTTAGATATTCTTAGTCAATGGTATCCTTCAATACATTATATAGATATCTCTTGGTCATTATGATAACCATACTAGTTTTAAAGCCACTCAGTGGGGCACTTGAAGTTTATTGTTGTTCATAAGGACATGGATTATTTCAGAGTTGGGATTGTACCCACAGATGGGCTACCTACGTATCCTTTTTTTAAAAAAGGAATCAGAACCCACATATTTTGATTAAAGAAGTATGAGGTTTATCCATGGTTGATGGATCAAAGAAAGATGTCATAATTACTTTTATGATCTAAGCTCACGTGAGTCATGCTCAGTGTGAGAAACAAGAAGTATTGGTAAAACCAGAAAATTGTGCCATGAAATATGCAATCATAAGAAATGATGTGGGGCTTATGTATGTATGTATGACTGCCCAGATAGATGAAGATTAGGATTTAATTCAGGGAAGAAACCTGGGAACTAGGTCCATAAAGGTATATGTGCATTATGAAGATTTGGATACTTTACGTAGGGCTTACTCGTGAGAAGGATGACCAAATTAGAGGGGACTTATGATTTGGTTTTACTCCTGAGAAGGAAGCCCAAATAAAAAGTAAATTAATACTGGTTAAGAGAAATTATGACTGGGGCTTATTCCTGAGAAGGAGGCCCAGGTTAAAGGGACTTGAGAACTGGGGCTTATTCCTGAGAAGGAGGCCCAGGTTAAGGGGAATTATGACTGAGGATTACTCCTAAGGAGGAGGCCCAAGTTAAGGGGAATTATGACTGGGGCTATTTTCTGAGAAGGATGCCCATGTTAAGGGAATTTGGAACTTGGGGATTACTCCTGAGGAGGATGCCCATATATGGGAACTTGAGGCATACTCCTAAAGAGGATGCCCAAAAATTAAGGGAATTTGATGATTGGGGATTACTCCTGAGAAGGAGGCCCAAGAATAGGGGACTTGGGGCTTACTTCTAAGGAGGATGCCCAAATTACAGATCTTATCATCTTAAAGGATGAGGTTTAATGAATGAAATATCTCACCTTAGTGACATAAAGATATGTAAATCACTAGGTTTTGAGAGATGTTCCATGTAATTCCTTTCAGATAAGGAAGCCAACAAAGGAAAGGAACCATGACAAAAATGGCTTTGAAAAGGGTTCTAAAGGCTAAATCTTGAATAGGAGAGGTGGATTTTAAGAAGAGAGCTGAATAGGAAGGAGGGACACTCAAAGGAGGTAGGCGCATAGGTCCTGTTGAGGCGCACAGGTACGGATCATGAAAGTATACCTATGCGACACATAGGTACCTACGCGATGGTCAACCCATAAGGTAATACATGGGCAAGGTTTGGCTGAAGCCCTTAGTATTACTCATAGAGGCTTCCAAATGAGTGTCACACAGGTTCTGGTGAAGGGATAAGGTGGCTTACAAGTGTCTTTTATTCCCCTTAAGGGTTATACACTTAGGTGCACAGGTGTTGGTGAATTTCAACACTTAGGACTTATTACCCCTCTTTAGATCTCCCGTTCTAGGTAAGAAATTACTTTATAAGTGTTAGAAAGGCTTCAAGAAGAGACTAGGGCGCCGAGAGCTCAAATATGAGTTTCTGGATTTTTCGTCCCTGAAATGGGGGGCCCACAATCGGTATTTATAGGCTGCTGAAGAACTTGGGTGAAAATCAGATAGGGTGCGTAGGTCACCTGCGCACCCAATATGTGGTGCGCAGGTGTACCTGCGTGACCATGATAAAACATTCACGACCCATTCTTAACCAAATACTTCTTCATGCCTTTGTCAATTTTTGATGTTTTTTCAAAGGATGAATCACTCTAGGTTAAGGTATTTCCATTTTCATTCGTTAGACTCTATGACAGAAAGGAGCGTTAACAATATCATTTTTGAGTTAGGATTATTGGTGGATCTAGAAAAAGTGAAGGATGTGGTGTCTTGGGAGTGGCCCAAGAACATTTCTGGTGTTCATAGTTTTCTAGGTTTGGCCAGTTATCATGAAAGATTTATTAGGTATTTATCCCATTTAGTAGTTCCACTCTCATTTTTGACCAATAAGGTAGTTAAGTTTGTGTGATCAGAGGCATGAGAGAGTTCTTTTCAAGAATTAAAGAAGCGGTTGAATACCACACTGATTCTGATCTTACCTGAACCAAGTAAGAGGTACACATTGTTTTGTAACGCTTTTGGTGTTGGACTTGGGGTAGTGTTGATGCAGGATGATTGAGTTATGGAATATGGGTTCAGGCAGTTGAGGCCTCATGGAAGAAATTACCTTACTCATGACCTCGAGCTAGTGGTTGTGGTTTATGACTTAAAGTGTTCGAGGCGTTACTTGTTGGGAGAATTATTTACTATTTTTACCGACTATAAAAGTCTTAAGTACATTTTATCTCAGTGTGATTTAAATATTTGATAGTGAAGGTGGGTTGAGTACTTGAAATACTTTTATTTCAAGTTGGTTTATACTCTAGGAAAGGGGAATAGTGTTGCAGATTCTCTAAGCTGAAATAATTTGAATCGTGTGGTTCAATAATCCAATTTTGAGTGGAAAATTATGTCATTATTTGCTGAGATGCACCTTGAAGTGTAGGGTGGGCACAAAAAATGACCCTAGAATCTATAGTAGTTGATTTCATGATTGATTCAGGTCAAAGAGATTCATCTGGAGGATCTAGATTGTTTTTTTATGAATGGAAGTCTTAATGTTAGGGAGTCACCTTCTAGTTGGCCAATTGGTGATGATGGGATTGTCATTGTTCGTGGTCATGTGGTTGTACTAGTGTGTATGCAGAAAGAGTTTATGCATGAGTTCCATGAATAAAAGTGGGTAGTGTATCTTGGTCTAACTAAGATGTATCATGATCTTCATAGATAGTATTGGTGGTCGGGAATGAAGATGGAGGTTGTTGATTATTTGGAAACACACCTTACCTTCTAGTAGGTGAAGGCCAAGCATTAGTTCCCTGGCGGTTTGTTACATTTATTTCCCATTTTGGAGTGGGAGTGGAGTGAATTAATGAATGAATTTTTAGTGAGTATTTTAAGGATGATATAGAAGAATGATTCAGTTAGGGTAGTCATGGACTGATTGACTAAGGTGGCCCATTTATTACTAATTCAGGAGACCTACACAATTGATCATTTGGGTGAGTTATATGTTCGAGAGATAATGTGGTTTCATGGTGTGTTGAGAACCATAGTTTTGGATCATGATACATGTTTCACATTGTGATTATAGAAAGGATTATAGAAGGTACTTGGTACCGAAGTGTTTTTGAGTACGGTTTATCACCCACCTATGGACAGGTTGTCAGAATTTATGATTCAGTTATTGTAAGATATTATTAGAGCTTGTGTTATATATTTTAGTGGTTCATGGGAAAAACAATTTCCACTAATCGAGTTCTCTTAAAAAAATAGTTTTCAGGCTAAGATTCATATGGAACATTTTGAGGCACTCTATGGAAGACTGTGTAGATCTCTATTGTGCTAGTTAGAAGTTAGAGAATCTGAGCTATTGGGATCGAGTCTCATTCCTGATAGGTTAGAGAAGGTTAGATTAATTCAAAATCAAATTAAAATAACTCAGAGTAGGAAGAAGTCATATGTAGATCAGTGTCGTAGACTCCTTGAGTTTTTGGTGGGTGATTGTGTGTTTCTTCAAGAGTTTCCAAGGTTGGGTCACCATTGAATTTGGAAACAGGTCAAGTTTGATCATAGGTATGTGGGACCGTTTGAGATCATGGAGAGGATCAAACCTGTGGCTTAATGATTGGATATTCTACAATGGTATAGCGTCATGCACAATTTTTTCATTTCTTGAAACTCTAACAACATCACCTTGACCCATCTCATGTGATAAAAATTGATGATGTAGAGTTGGAGGTTGATGCATCCTTTGAGGAGAATCTAGTTTGTATTGTGGACTGTAGTGAGAAAGTCTTGCGGGATAAGACTATTCCCATAGTTTGTTTTTTATGGTAACATGGGAACTTTTAGGAAGAAACTTGGGAGAAATATTGGGATATATGGGCCCAATGGCCCAATCTCTTTTCTTCAAAAACTCAGCAATGATCGGGAAGAGAGGCTCAATGATGAGCCATGATAAGGCGGAGAGGTTGTATGATTATGGGCTTCATAGAGGCATTCCATTGTTTAAATTTTGGTTTCAATATCTCATTTTTGGTTAATGAAATGGTTTCAGGGAGTATTTCAGGTCATTGGGGGTGTTCCAAAGGTTCATGACATGAGAAAGGGGAGAACTGAGCAAATCTGTGCAAGGCCCACTGTTAATAAAACCGTGCAGAATTCTAAGGTAACCGTGCAACCTTAGATAGAGGATTAATACATATTTAGCACATAATCTGTCAAACTGGGTTTCTTGTTAAATCGTGTGACCTACCCAGGTAACCGTGTGACCCAGATTCCCTTAGATAATGTCTTGCGCTTTGTTTTCACATAGTTTTCCAAACTGTGTAGGTAAACCATGCACCCCTGCAAAGTTAAGGAAAATTAAAAAAATTTCATTATATGATTTAAGGACCTCACCCAATTTTCCTCCCATTTCATCTCCTCTAATCCCTAGTGATGAACCCTATAAACCCAAGCTTCCAAGAGATGAATCTCCTTAGATCCTGAGCTGTTTGGAGTGCCGTTGTGCGTGGATTGAAGATATAGGTAAGTATAATCCTTCTCTTGCTTCTATTTTTGGTTTAGGGTTTTCATCCTTCCCTTATCTCAATCTGAAGATCTAAAAAACTTATTTTCCAGTGATATCTAGGTTTTTACTTTAAAGTGTATTTGAATTAGGATCTAAGGATTCAATTAAAAGTGTATTTTTCAATGGATTTGTGGTAGGTGGTCTATAAGTTATATCCCTTGGTTTTTTTATATATTTTTGTATGTGAGGTTATGTTCTTATTCTTTACTTGATGTATTCTTGGTGTTTTTTGAATGATTTGATATTATGAGTGTATAAATAACCAATTGAACCCCCTTATGATCCCCATAGGATAAATAAAAGATGACTTGACCAATTTAGGCCCACCCTTAGGGTGTTTTGACCCTCCCGAACGTGCTTAACTGAAATGTAAAGTGTGAAATTGAGTTGTGATTAAGTAGATCCCTTGGAGAATGTGTAAATGGGTTAATTTAATGATTAATAAAGTATTATGGGTATATGTTTCTAGTTGTAGATAATGTCTAAGGTATTGTTTGGTTTGATATGTTACTAGGTTAAATGGGATTAATGGGAATGTATCAATGAATTATGTTTTTACTTGAATATTCTTAGTGAGTTAGGCACGAGGAATGTGAATTGGGCTAAATGGTTATGTGATATAAATGATAAATGTGTTAATGGGTTATAGAATAATATATATTCCCATTTTAGTTGTTATTGTTGTGATATTACTAATGATATTTTCTATGATTGGTTTATGTGTGGTGAAAAAATAAATAAGCATGTACACATGGCTTCATCGAGTGGGGTATAAACATGAGGTTCTTCACCTATGGGTCGAGTTGGACTGAAGATCAAAATTCCTTCCCTCAATGCACAAGTTAAGGAAGGGGACATAGTTATATTCCCCTAATAGTTTCATTCCACCTAGACTGAAGCTTCAAGGTGAGGATAATGAGGTTGTTTTGATGTGTTTCCATAGTGAGATATGACTTGGTTTGTTCCCATATGCCTTGTAATTATTAAACATTCCTAATCCATTAAACACAGGAAAAGGGTTAATTATGCCCTGATATGTTATAAGTATTGAATCTAAATTTAATGGTGGATTATATTAGGGAAAAAACTTATTAATAATGGCTACTTGAACTGTATTTTGTTACTTATCATTATTTAGAAATTTCATGCACTATATATTTAGACTAGATATTTTGTAGACACCATTGGTGGTGGTATACTGAGTTGTACTCACACCCTTCTCAGGTCGCCGTTAGGTACTTGAACATATTTCATGGTTACAGATCAGGTAAAGGGAAAAGGTCTGGTGCTCCGGAGTTGAGTCAGATTTGGGATGTGTGTGGATGATGTTCCAAACTTGGAGTCAGGACTATTTTGGGGAGTCTGATATCATCATTAATTTGGGTTTTGTTCACTTGGTACTGTAGAATGACATGGAACACTTACTGTGGGTTGTGGTTTGTATCATACTATTATAAATGGTTATTTTTGCATGTTCACTGATTATTATATGTTGTTTTGGATTTTGTATTTATTTTCTACTGTGGATTACTCTGTTAAAGGGGGTATAGTCTCCCCATGTGAAATTTAGACCCTAATTACTAGTTAGAAACCTCTAGCTTATGGGGAGGCATGCTTGTGGTCATGTAGAGACCCAACTCGGGTTATTAGTTTAGTGAATCACGAGCTGGGGACATCACATACAAGGTAGTATGAGATCACTTAACAAAATTATTTATTGAAGAGATCCTCATAATTTGGAAACCATGAACCCAATTTCTAGAAATTATAAGCCCTATCCCATAACTAAATAAATCGAAACAAATAATATCCTTAAATAAATAAACGAAAAATATAAATCTAATGATTTCAAATAACTCAATAAGGACCCTTGACACTCAAGCGACAAAAATCCCCAATTTAAATCACTAAATTATTATCCGATTTCAGACCAAAATCAGTAAATCCTTATACTAATTCATCAAGACAATACATATTAAAAAAAACCCTAAAAATGAAATCAACCTCTCATATATTACTTTAATAAAAAAATAATAAATCCATAAACCTTAGATAAATTTACCCTCCTTTAGTGAAATCACAACCAAAACCCTAATTTAAATAATGGAAATATTAGGAAAAAGAAGAATAATAGATACTAATTAAGTAAGGGAAGAGAGTAACTTAGTTTGGTGACCTAATTCCACCCAATGAACCATTAATTAATAAGGTATTAAGGGGTGAAAAATAAAATAGGAAATAAATATCTTTCTTATATGAAAATGACTTAGATACAATTGGACCAACAGGGACCCCTAAGTGGGGTTAAATGAAAGCATGGTTTGAAAATACCATAATGTATTTATTTTTAAAAAAATTCCTCATATCTCATTAAACTCTAGTGGTTATCAACCATACTTATCATAGCCATAAAAGTGACACTAGACTATCAGGGGTTATCCCTCAGGCTTCCAATGCTCTTGGTCACTTTCCCTTATATTTTTTCTTACATTGTCCTCCTCTAACACCCTTATAATTAAATTATAAGTCCATTTAAATTAAAAATTACCACTTATAACTTCTTAATAAACTTGGAAAAACATTCTCACTCAATTATGATACAAAAATTCAAAATATGTGCTTTAATCATTTAAATTTAAATTTTAGATCATTGATAAAACCTTAAATCATAATATTTAGACATATGCCTCTAAAAATTACCCACCATAGTGTTTATTGTTAGTAAAAACAACGCAATATCATATTGAATATTAAACTACATCACTGAACCTCATATTCATAATTATCATGCTAATATCCTAAAACACTCACTAAGATTTTGATATATAACCCCCAAAAACAAAATTAATTAATATAGTTTTAATAAAAAAAGACCTACTAAAACCCTTAAGATTTTTAAATTCATATCATTAATGGACCTATAACTTTATGGTGATCCTCACTATAAGAGTCACCGATAGTTTTTCCATTTTTAGTTCTGCCACTATATTTCCAACCTATTGAAAACATATATATTAATCAAAATTTTTCACATAAATCAAGGATTTATTTTAAGAATTATTTCTTAATTTAACTTTTTGTGACATCTAATTTCACAAAACCAAATAAAACTTATAATAAAAAGTAGGTAAAATATTTCCAAGTTACCTAAAGACAAAATATCCTTACCAAATAGTAATGTTTTTTCAAAATTATATTCTATTTAAAATATTTCACAGTATAAATAAATTTCATTACTTTTCAACAACCAATGAATTTCAATAAATATGTAAACATTAAAAATCATAAAATTCATTCATTATCACAACAATAAATAGATATGAAATCATGAATAATAACAAAATACATGTGAGTGGATTAAATCAATTACCTGACCACTAATCTGGTATTCAATTAAACACTGATTATTTTATAGGTTTCTTATAATTAATTAAATATATTTTCATAATATATTAATAACATATAAAATGAGATTTTAATAATGTGAAAATATACCAATTTTTCATGAAATAATTTATAAAGTGGATCCTAGAGGATTTCTATGACACTTCTCAAGTATCACTATGTTATACTCAAGACACTTAAAGAGAAGATCTCATTAAAACCTTTGGTGCCTACTCAGTAACCATATATTCATAGTAAATTGAGTTTATATTATAAATATATTGATTAAGAATTTTTATGGGTATCATATCAAGACTTTAAAATCTTATCATTATCCTATAAAACCCTAAAAAACCATAACACTTTGTAACGACCCGACCTGGATTTTATTTTAACCCAGTTAAGAACACCACTAACCACAAACATGTTCCTTGATTTCCAGGGGATGTAAAATAATATTGAAGGTCTTTTATTTTCATTGGGGAATTATTTAACCTATTTAATTAATTAAATAATTTAATTCCAAATTCTACTGAAAATTCAGTATGACCCATCCATACATTGAACATTTCTGATTTTTTAACCCTATTCAACATGGTACCTTGTGTACCTGTATAATAGTATAAACTATCTTATATATGAATGTGAAAAAATATATGAAAATTTTCCATGAATGTGAAATATATAATACCACCATAAGGCATTAAAATTTTAATTTCTAGATATTTTAGTATTAATTTCCCTTTAAACAAATACAATATTAAATAGCTTGTTTCATATGCATCAATAAAATAAAATGAGCCACAAAATTTTAGATGAAAATTATTAGGAAAATTATAATAATAATACCTATATTAAATAAAAATATAGTAATAAATTAAAAATTATTACATTTATATGATAAATAATTAATAATATTTAATATTAAAAATGTTTTATTTTCAAAGAACTTTTTCTTGAAGTGTTTTGTATTCAACCCTAATAAATTAAAGTGACCAATTTTAAAATATTATTATTATAATATATAATATGTAATTTTATTAACTAATATATTAAAATTGTTTTAATTATTAATTGATATGAAATAAGATTAATAATACTTAAAGGTAAAAATGTCATTTGTCTATAAAATCAATTTTTCTTTATATTATTTATATATATTTAAAAGATAAATTTTAGAATTTTAGAATTTTAATTTTATTAAATGATATTATTTTTTTAATTTATCATTTAAATATAATATTAATATGAATTTTAGGTATTTGTTTTAGAAATGGTTGATTTTTTAGGTGAATAGTAAGAAATTACATTTTTACAAATACCGTGTCTTTTATGATATAATTAGTATATAACCATGGATTAAAAATTTATTAAAAAATATAATAATAAAAAATTATTTAATAATTATTATTATGGATTTAAAAATATTATGTCAAATTTAAAAACCTATTTTTCATATTTTAGAACAAAAGTTATATTTGTAAGGACCTAACCTTAAAAATTACATATTCTAGTAAATTCAATCAGAATTTACAATTGTTAAATTCCAAAAGATAGTTGAGGTTTAAATTTTTAGATAATTAGGTATTAAGTCATATATAATAACTCACAATCAGACAATGTGGATACTACTAAAACAACATCCATTTTTTTCGTAATATAAATGTTTTTTTGAAAACATGAACCATTTTCATGAAAAATCATCAACACATTCAACATGGTTTATTATTTTATATTAACCATCATTAAACCCAGTAAAAAAAATGTAATACTAGGTATGAGCACAAAAAGCTCAGTAAGGGTTATAAAAAGGAATAAATAAACCATTATTCCATGAATGAAAACATTTTCACAAAGTAAATCATATTCTCTTTAGCTCACCTTATGAAATCATAAGTTTCCTGTAAAACCATAAGAAGAATACATATATCATAAAATTTAACTTATGGAATAATTTTAATATAAATATTAAAAATAATTCAGCTCTGTTGACTACTCATGGAGTAACCATCATGGTTATACTTGGAATAACAATCACATTATATTCCCATAACCTCCTAGGAGAAACCTAACTAGATAACTCTGTCCCTTTACCCAATGAATTTAAGAGATATAATGGTCTCACCCACCCTTGTTTTATCACAGAGCCACACTTCATTATAAAAATTCCCAATAAACACAACATGACCATAACACATAAATATTTTATAAAAGAAACATTCTAGAGGAAAATAAATTTTCCATTTTTAAAATCATTCTTATGAAGTCGCACACTTATGAATGAAAAAACTTTATTTGAAGATAAACTTATAAACATGTAAAGGAAACATAAAATAAATAATTTATCATGAAATTGTATGAATACACTTTTTTCCATATAATTAAAAAAACATTTCTTTAATAGAAAGAGTTGTAACTTGAAAATAGATTTTTTAAAAAGAAATTACCTTACCTCAGGTACAAATACCTTAAAAAGTGTTCAAACCTCCTTTATAATGTTTTAAAGAGTATTATTGATTTATTATACAATTATATTAATGTTTTTAATACCTTTTATTATCTTCTTATAACATCTTTCCACCCATTTATTAACAATATTTTGTTATTTCCTTTGTTTTTGGTGTGTTTATTTCATGGTTTCCATGGTCTGTATGTTAAAAATTCTCTTGTCAAAAAGAAATTATACTCCAAAAGTGAGAATATATATTTATTTGGTTAATTTTAAACAATTATAATTGAATTTTACATTTCCATTAATTTGGTAAATGGAAATAAAAACTCATCATCCAAGAACACAGTGAATTGACACACCATGGACGACGACTTTATTTTTAAGAATAAAAGTAGAAAATAAAAAATTTTATGGTTTATATACAATTAAAAAAATAATTTTATGTTTTATATATATGATATTGGAGTTATCATGAAACATTGGATAATGTGTGAGGATAAGGTAAAAGTTATAAATAATTTAAAATAGAAAAAAAAAGAAATTTACCTCTTTAAAATTTTCATTGAGAACCTCTGTAGGCACTTGGAAGTAGTCTTTTCATGAGACAAAAAATGTGGAAATGGATGAGTAGAAGGTGATTTTTCATAATATAATCATGTAATATGATGTATGTTGATAAAATTAAATGAATACATGAGTCTCCTTTTATAATTGAGGAGAAGTGAAATTTAGGAATTACATAAAATATTAAAATATAATAAGACCAATATAGTGTAAAATACATACAAAAGGACTAAAAATTATATGATATCACATTTGTGAGATAATGTTATCATTTTTTTATTTATTCAAGTTTTTTTTGGTTTTTAAATAATTTTATTAAATATTATTTTCATGAAAATTATTTTTTGTCAAAATAAACACTATTAATAATTATGAATTTTAAAACATCAAAAAAAGTATTAAAATTTAGAAAAAATATTTAATTATATCCTATAAACATAATATTAATCTATATAATTTTATAATTACCTTAAAAATCTCAAATTATAATTATTTTATTATTTTTAATATCATTTATTTGATTTATTCATTAATTAAATATTTAGTACATCATCGTTGTGAAAGCCATTAAGGTAAATATTTGTTGAATAACAATTAAAAATAAATTTCCTTGAAGAATAAATATTTATTATCTATAAAATGACTTATTATATTTGAAAAACACTTCTATAAAACCATATATTAAAAATATTATACCAATTAAAAACTTTAGTGTGAACAACTTGTCTTTCATTTAAATAAAATATAATAAAGGGAATAAAGTGATCCATGTGGGTCCAAAAGGTCTAAAATTTGAATTATAATGGACTAAAATTTCTCATAGAAAAATATTTAGTCAAATTTTGGGTCATTTAGTGGGTCTTAAAATTTTAATTAAAATGATTTTATTTATTTTTCTTCAGCCTGCAAAAGCCTTGCATCAACATTCCATAAGCATAAAAGTTAATTATATCATATAAAAGAAATTAAGTTACAAATTAATATCTTAAAAATAATTTATTTATATTCAATATAAACTTATAGATTCATTCATTATGTATATTTATTCACATCCATGTTAAAATAAGTTCTTTAATCTGTTAATTTTTCTTTTCTTACCTTATGCAAGCATTACTTTTACATTTGGATAATATTTATGTTACATAACTATAAAATTCGGAAATATAATCCAAAAACATAAAAGAATACATAATAATTAATAAAAAAAGTCATGAAAATACTCTTTAGAACACAGTTATTAACTATAAGGAACCAAATTTAACATTTACAATGTTGTGCAGGCACTGCATTGACACTCACAATGACTTTTATACTTATCATGATGTAATTTATAATTTACGTATTCTGAAGTATTCAATAAAATTTTTCTCTTCAAAAATAATAATTTAGTTATTAAATAATTTTAAAAAAATTTATTCCATAATTATGTCTTCATGATGTCACAAAAAAACAATATTTTATAAGAAGACTGTATTTTTTACTATTCTCAAAAATTAAACTTTTATAGTAAATTATAAAAAATTCATACTAAGATAATTTCAACATTTAAAATTAAAAAATAAGATTGGTTTTTTCAAATTAAAATTATATAATTGAAAAATTAATTTTTTAAATAAATAACCATATAAGAAATTATTTATTTTAAGAATTACTTAACATAATAAATATAACTAATTAATTCAATAATACTAATAAATATAAAAAAAATTATTATATTTTTACGTATGTTGTTACATTTTCCCACTTTTGGAAATTACATCCTCATAATTTATTCACTTATTAAACAAATGAGGGTACCTTTCCCTTATAGAATTTTTAGTTTCCAATGTTTCTTTTTTAACCCTGTGGTTTTCCAAAAAACCTTAACGTGATAAATTATCTTATTCCAAAATAATTTCTCTCTAAGATAAATAATATGAATATGTTTCTCTTCATAAGATGGGTTCTCTTCCATTTGAACTTATTCTAGGCTCCAAACATGAGATGAATTTGGTACATACTTTCTTAACACCAATATATGAAAAACACTGTATACCTAGGATAAAATCAGAGGAAAAGATATTCAGTATGAAATTGGTAGAACATTATCTAAGATTTTATAAGGTCCAATGTACCATGGAATTAACTTTCATTTCTTACCAAAATGAATAAAAATTTTCTATAGAAATACTTTAATGAAAACATGATCACCTACCTCGAAAGAAAGCTCTTTCCTACTATTATCTGCATAACTTTTCTACCTACCCTGAGATGTCCTAATGTGTTGCTGAATCATATTTACTTTCTCATCCACTTCCTTAAATAAATATGGTACCATAAAATTCATTTTCCCAACTTAATCCCTAAATTCTAGAGTCTAAAATATCTTTTGATATAATTCCTCAAAATGCGCCATCTGTATACTGGAAGGAAAACTATTGTTATAAGATAACTCAACTAAAGAATTATGATGATCCCATCATCCCTAGTAATCCATTGAATAAGAATTCATCATATCTTTCAATGCCTGACTTGTTTTCTTAGTCTTTCGATAAGATTGAGTATGAAAAGGAATTTTGAAATTTAACTCAGTTCCTAATAAATTCTAAAGGCCTTTCCAAAAGTTTAAAGTGAACCTGAGATCACAGTTCGATACAATGGAGAGAGGAAATCCATGTGACCTGACTATATATTTGAGGTAAAACTGTGAAAGTTGATATAAATACATATTATCTCTAATAGGAAGGAAATGTTCATATTTATTCAATCAATCAACAATAACCCAAATCACATTGTTACCTCAAGAACTCTTTGGTAGTCCCACCACAAATTCCATGGATATATTTTCCCATTTCCAATATGACATTGGAAAAGGTTGAAGCATTACCTCCATTAATTACAAATAATCTTTGACCTATTTAAAATTAAAACATTTCATGGTAAAATCATCAATATATCCTTCCATTCCATCCTACTAGTAATAATCCTAAAGGTCCCTGTACATCTTAGTGCTACCAGGATGAACTAAAAACAGAGAACTATGAGCTTCACTAAACAATTATTTATTCATATGGGAATCATAAGACACACATAATCTCTTTCCAAATATCAATACACAATCTTTATCAACATTAAATTTAAGAAAATTACCTTTATTAACCAATTATACATTTTTATGAAACTCAGAGTCTTCCTTCTGAGCTTTCTTAATTCTGTATGAAAGAAAAAATTAAATTAACACCAGAAACAGAACAGAGGAATCTCCAACACCAATAACTTATAGGAAAAAATTCATCAAATCATTAATCAAAGGGTCATATTCAACATGTAACATGGTTAATGTAGAATTATTTTTCCAACTCAAAGACTCAACCACTTTATTTTCCTTTTTAGGATAGTAATTGATCATGCAATCATAATCCTTTATCAGCTCTAGCCATATTATCTTCCTCATGTTCAATTACTTCTAGGTAAATATGTACTTTAAACTTCTATAATCAGTATATATTACACACTTAGATCCATATAAATGATGCCTCCAAAATTTTAAACCAAAAACCATCAGCAGCTAATTTTAAATCATGTGTGAGATAATTTGACTCATGAGGTTTCAGTGGTCTTGAAGCATAAGATATTACCTGATCATTTTTCATTAGAATGCAAGCAAGTACCTTCAAATAATCATCACTGAAGATGTGGAAATCAACATTTATTTAAGGTAAGTCTAAAATAGTATCATTCACTAATATTATTTTTAATTCTTGAAAACAATATTCACAATATTTTTTCCAGATAAATTTAACTCCTTTTAGAGTTAACTTAGTTAGTGAGCTAGATAACCATGAAACGTTTTCAACAAACCACTATTAATATCCTTCTAATCCAATAAAACTTTGAATATTAGTAACATTTTTAGGTATTTCCCATTCATGTACCACTTTTTTTTGATAGGATAAACTATTATGCCATCCTTATTAACAATATTCCCAAGGAAAGAGATCAGTTGTAACCAAAAATCACATTTTCTAAATTTTCCGTATAACTTCTTTTCTTTGATAGTTTGTATGAAAATACTTAGATGTTTTCCATAATACTCATAATGTTTTGAAAACTCCATAATATAATCAATTAAAAAAATCAAAAACATATCAAAATATTTATGTAATATTCTATTCATATGAACTATAAATACAGTTGGGGAATTTGTCAAACCAAAGAGAATAACAACAAACTCATAATGACCATATATATTAAGAAATTATGTTTTATTAATTTCAACCACATTAACATTGATTTGATGGAATCCAGATCTCAAGTCAATCTTGGAAAAATACTGAGCTCCTAGGAGCTAATCAAACAAGTTATCAATATGAAGAAATGAATACTTATTCTTAAGAATAATTTTATTCAAATCTCTATAATCAATGAAAATCCTCATGGAACCATCTTTGTTTTTAATAAGAAATAGGATTACCCTATGGTGAAGTGCTAGGATAATTGAAACCTTTATCAAGAAACTCCAATAACTTCTTTTTCAATTCAATAAGTTTCACTTTTGCTATTTGATAAGGGGTTTTCAAAAATGGATTATAATTAGGATCTAATTAAATCATAAATCCAACATCCCAATCAGTTATAACATTGGAAAACTCATCAGTAAATACATCTAGGTATTCATTTACCACTGACACATCATTAATCTGAACAGTTCCCTTTTTTTCAACAATATGTGCAAGATAAATTTCATTTCTATATTTTAATAGTTTCTCAGCTTCTTAATATGTTATCAATGGTATGGGTTCATTCTATTATACAAACTAAAAATATTTCTGAAAAAAATTCTTTAGATCTATAATCAATCCTATCATGGTAAACACAAAACTAGTCTATACCCAAAATAACATCATTCTCTACTAGGGGAAAACAACAATGTTTTTAGGTAAATTCTTTCCATATAAAATAACTGGAAGATTATTATAATTCATTTTTTCATTAATATTTTCCCTAGTGTTTTTACCACAATTTTTTGTTTCATTTCTTGAGGTGATATTTATAATTTACAAGAAAATTTATTAGATATAAAATAATGTGTAGACCCTGAATTAAATATGACACTAGAAAAATATGAGTAAACAAAAAATGTACCTAATATCACTTCATTGGATGGCCCAACATCTGCTTAAGTAGTCACAAAATATTTCACTAAACCTTTCTACTTATAGTCTATCATCTTTCTATCACTTAGGTTCCTCTTCAAAAAAATAATTTTCATAATGACCTATCTCATTACATTTAAAACATTTTACTGTATGTATATTATAATTTTCTTACCAACACCATGATATTTTTCCTTACAATTATTGTTGGGACCAATTTGGTTGGAGAATTTTCTTATAAGTAAGAAGTGGTTATTTGTAGATATTTTCCTTTTGTTTTAATGGAATTTTGGGAAGAATGGAAATAACTTCACTTTGTATAAGTGGATTATTGGACTGATCTTCATACTTAAGAATTCAAATTCACAATTCTTAAGAAAGTCCATTTTATTTAGAAGGAAAGACGTTTATGGAATATAGGGATGTTATAATAATTTCCTTGGTAAATTTAACGATGATTTACTGGTTTGTATTTCAAAAATATCATATGTTTTTTGGAGAACTTGTGATGAAAGACTTATGATTGTAAGTGGGATAAAAAATGTTTTTGGATGACTACGAATCAATATGGTTAGTTTTACCGAATCATATTTTAAGGTGGTGCTGTTTCATAGTGTTTGTAAAATTTTTGGGGTCCAAAATTTTTAGTTTGGATAGAATTTTGAAAAGTGGATTTCATTAAAGGTATTATGAAAATATGGAAAAGTCAAGAGTTTCATGAATATGGGCTTTGCGAAGTGTGTTTCATGAAGGCATGAAGATTCTAATAGTGATCTTCACGATTACGAGAAATGGAGCATTGCGAGCATGCAATGATTTTATGGGAAGCTTTGTAACAACGATGAGCATCACAAATAGTGAAGGCAAGGAGAATCATGAGTGGACCATCGTGGTTGTGTGAATTTTTGATGGAAGGCTCTACGATTACCACAATCATCATGAATGGGAAATTTCGGTGGAGCTTCATGAAAAAGGGAGCATCATAAAGGAAATGAAGGAGCTTCATGAAATGGTGATGACATGGCCTAGAAGGTTATGTAATAGGTAAAAAAACCTATAAAAGATCTATCCCCATTTATAAGATTAACGAGAATTAACAAAACTTTTATGGCTTCGGATTCACGAAGGTAGTTTACAAAGGTGGTATGCAAAGATGTTCGCAAAGGCTATAATCCAACTGAATGTTCTTAGCATCATGAAGAGTTGTGAAGTTTGAAAAGGCAAAGTGATATTCGCAAAAGAAGTAGGTTTTACAAATCCAACTTGATTCATGAAGGGTGTGAGATTTGTGAAGGGATCTTTACAAAGGAAATTCACAAAAAGTAGTTTTGAAAACTCAGTTTAAGTGAACATAACTTTCATAGAGCATCAAAAATATACTGAGGTATTGGACCAAGTATCATTACTAAGTCTAGGAAGTTCTTACCACCTTTTGGGTAGGAAAGTGATTATCCACTGAATGAGGATAATATTCATTGTTAATATATATAATATTCATGTTCTTTATTCTTCATTAACACCATTTTAGTGCAGTTTACACTTTGAACTTCATTTCACATTATGATTGTAATTCCCCCTTAAAATGAACTATTACATGGTACATTTTGAACACAAACTAAAATAAAAATTGGCCTTGATTTTATTTTTATATTTTATTTTCCAGTCTCTCATTCTACAAGTAACAATTCATACTTTTTAAGTATTAGAATATTCACATTAGATGACCAACAAAATGGGCTTTCATGGAAACACATTCTGAGAAAAGTAAACTAGGAAAAATCCTAATAACAAGACTGTAGAGTCCAGGATCAAAGCCAAATTATTATTAAAATTTAACTTAAGATATAGGACATCATTGGGAACATTTAATTATATAGTGCTCAAAGTTAATTAAGATTTTTTAATGGAGTTACAAGCAACCCAAGTTGAAGACAAAATTTTGGGGCTGATTCTGTGGCCCAGAAAAATAGGCCATAGTTTTAGACATATCATGTAAACCATAAATTATTTTGTGCTGAAACTTTACAGAAGATTAGGGAACATCTTTAGATTCATTTTATTTTTTTATGGACCACTCTAATTTGGCCTTATAGAATCTTCTTTAGGCTCTTCTATTTGGTGGATGCAAGCTAGCTACCACCTCGGGTCAAGAGTGGGAAATTATAAGTTCCACAAGCTTTCCACCACACTAATCCTAAAATACTCAAGTGGGATGACTTTCACTATTGAAGGCTCGACCCAATGCTACCAAAATTCTTATTTAAGGCAGTGGTGTTGGAGGATTTAATCATCTTTTATGCTTTCTTTCATTATTGTGTTATGCTGCCACTTTTCCTTTGTAATGTTCTTCTTTATTTGTAGGTTGTTCGAATCACCTTAGTTTTCAAAAAAAATTATTCATCTTCTCTTATTCTGTTCTTATTATTATCACATTGATACCGTTTTTTTTATGGTGTGAATTTTTCATACTGAGCCTTGTGAAATTATTCACACAATGGTGGAGTGATTGTTTTTTTTACTTCTTCAATTCCCCCCTCAAGAGTCTACTTCCCACTTCCATTGAAACAATAGCATCAATAGAGGCTAACCCAATTATGGGTAGATCCAAGGGAGTAGAAAAGGTGTATATTGGATGTTATTTATCACCCAATTAATTTATAATCACTTATTTTAATATATATTTTTATTTTATGATTTTAAAACTACTTCGTCCTTATTGAATTTTAAGGCCACATACTTCAAGTGCTAATACGAACCTTTAACTTGGAGTGCTCATAAATTTGATCCTACAAGTTTATAGGTTATTATTATTATGGTGTGTTGGTATAAAACAAGTAAGTTATGAATTTTTTTTTATCTTATTGAATAAACCCATCTCGAATATAAGAAGTTGAAATCGTTAAAAAGAATTTCATCCAATCCACCCCTTATAATAACCTTGGATAAACCCATCTCATAATTTGATTTCAATTAAGTCACATAGTATTTAGTTAAACCTATATAAAATAAACCCAAAGTTGTTCAATTAATATCCAAAATCAGTCCATAGAATGTACGTGTATATAGGTTTCATCTTAGGTCACTGAGAAATCGATAATCCAAGCTAAACAACATGCAACCGCTTAAACCTAAAATCTTGGGTAAATTTGGGCATGACCAGAAAGAGAAGAATTGTTTTAAAAGATAAAATTTGTGGAATCAGATCAAGTACCATAATATTGAATTACATCATTTAGTTCTAGAATAAGTACACACATTTTTTGATTGTTTTTATAGTGCTACACGAGTGTAATGACACATCCTACCCATTGTATTCCACACCAAAGGATTGTTTTCTAGTGGATTGTGTGGTATTAGATTTTTTACAAACCATACCAAGGATGTAACTAATCTTATTGAGTAGTGAACCTTGTAAATCCTTGTGTTCTTGTGGATTTGTGTTTGGATGGTGTTCAGTAGGTAAATGAATCTTTAACAGGAGGTGAAGGTTGTTTCAAAAGGAATGAAATATAAAATAAAAATGGTATCATTGATTCACCATTCCCCCCTCTCAGTGATACATGAATACTAACTAGTAAACTTAAATTATGAGCCATGTACCCAAACTTACCACATCAAAAACTATTACCATACTTCAGAAATCATTACCCAATATGTTTCTTTCCACAATTATCACAAAATAAAAACTTTATTTTCTTACCATCAAACTTATTTAATGCATTCTTTCCTTTCTCACACCACCTAGACCAATTTTTACACTAGTTTTCAAAGTACACATGATCATCAAAAAACTAAATTTACACCTTTTATGCACATTGAACACGTTTTTTAAAACTTTTGAATTCATGAGAGGCCAATTCCATTAAATATTTTGGCTTTAATCATGAGTTAAAACAATTGATTTTATATCAAGGTCTTGGATAAAATTTGGAGCATACCTGGACAAGAGAGTGAATTTTTCTTCATACATGGTTGATAAATCTTCATACTTTTGTTTCAATTCAAGGAATTTATTTTATATCCTATTTAGAACCACCATATGAAAATATTTTTCAAGGAAAAGATTCTTAAGTTCATCCCATTCTAAGGTATCAATCTCCTCACTATCCCTGATATTCTTGACCATTGAACCCCAATGTTCAGCTTCACCTACATAACAATAAATAAAAAGACTAAACTTTTGATGTCCAGAAAACTCTATGACATTGAAAATATTTTATAGGGATTTAATCCACCCTTATGCTAACTTTGTGTCAAAAGATCCACTAAGAGGAGGGTGTTGCCTCATAAAATGTTCCCTCACTAACATATTCCTTTGATTTTGATCTAAATTATCTCATGCATAGATTCTTATCTCATTTATATCATGTTTCAGCTAATACAGTACTATCACAAACTACTCAATTCTAATTCCCACCATTTTAGGTTGTTGATTCAGAAAGATATCAGCCTCTCAGTGCCTTCTTACTTCATCTTCCCTATTTATTTATGGAAAACCATTATGAACAGACATATCATTGACAAAGTGACATGGTAATATTCATATTCTATATCACTTCTACATAATAATAAGTTAAATATCATTTATTTTTATTCTATTAACATTATCTTGAACCCTAAAAGTGTCTAAACCGTGCTATGATACCAACTATAAGGACTCAACCTTAATCATTACATATTCTGAAAAATTAAATTACAATTCAAAACTATCACATTACCAAATATCTTTTTGATTTATAGTTTTATATAATTAGGTATTAACTCATATGTAACAACCCATAACTATACAAAGTGGATAATACTAAAATAATTTCCATTTTTTGTATAATATAAATGTTTTCAATAAAACAAGAAATATTTTCATGAAAAATATTAACAACATTTAGCACTACTTCTTATTTTCTATTACCCATACTTAAACCCTATGAAAAATATTTTAAAACATGTGATGGATACAAAAATATAGCTAAGGTTCATAGAAAGGAATAAATAAATTGTTAGTCCATGAAAGAGAACATTTTTACAAAGTAAAACTTGTGCTCTTTATCTCAACTTATGAAATCATAAGTTTCCTGTAAAACCATAGCAAGAATACATATATTAAAAAAGGTAACTTTTGAAATCATTTTTATCTCACTCTTAAAAATAATGTCACCCTCTTAACTATATAGGGAGTAACCATCATGGTTACACTTGAAATAACCATCACAATATATTCCCATAATCTCTTAGGAGAAACCTAACCGGTTAACTCTGTACCTTTACCTAATTAATTGGGTATCTATAATGGGATCAACTTGCCTCAGTTTATAATGGGAAAAAATAATCACAATAATTCCAAATAACCATAACATGACCGTAACAAATAAATCTTTCATAAAAGAAAAATTCTTTAGAAAAATAAAATTTCCATTTTTGAAATATTTTTTATGAAGTCGTACACTTATAAATAAAAACTTTTTATGTGAAAATATACTTTTAAACTTTTAAATAAAACATAAAATCAATAGGGTATCCTAAAATCAGGAAAATACACCTATTAACTATAATTAAAAAATATTTCTTTAATAAAAATAGTTGTAACTTGAAAAGTGGATTTTTAAAAAGAAATTCCTTTACCTTAGGTTTGACTTCCTTCAAAAGTGTTCAAACCTCCTATATAAGGGTTTAAATAGTGTTCATGATTTATTAAATAACTAGATTAAGTTTTACAATACCTTAAATGATATTCTTATAACATTTCCCACCCATTAATTAACAAAATTTTGTTATTTCCATTGTTTCAGGTGCATTCATTTAATGGTTTCCATGGTCGGTCCATTATAGATTTTATTGTCAAAAGGAAACAATAACCCATAAGTGATAATATTTATTTATTTGGGTTATTTTAAAAAATTATAAATGAATTTAAAATTTCCATGAATGTGGTAAATGGAAATAAAAACTCATAATCAAAGAGCACAGTGAATTGACACATCATGGATGATGATTTCGTTTTTAAGAATAAAAGAAGAAAACAAGAGATTTGATGGTTTATATACCATTAACACAATAAATTTACAGTATGTATATGACAATACTATTACAATTAAATATTAGATAGTGTTTTAGCATATGTTACAAGTGAGAAATAATTTAAAAGAGAAAAATAAGAAATTTACCTCTTGAAAATTTCTCATTGAGAACCTCCTTAGGTAATTAGAAGTTGTCTTTTTTTATGATACTAGAAATAAAAAAATGTAGAAATGTTTGAGGAGAATGGAATTTTTCATAGTATAGTTAAGAAATATAGATTATTTTGATGAAATCAAATGAATAAATGATTCACCTTTTTATAATTGAGGCGAGGGAAAATTTAAGAATTACTTTAAATATTAAAATATAATAATTCTAATATAGGTTTGTAGACTTCAGAATGGCCTAAAAATCATATAAGATCACATTTTGATAGAATATTATCATTTTTGGTCTTGTTAAAGATGTTTTTTTGATTTTAAAATAATTTAATTAAATATTATATTCATAAAAAATAAATTTTGACATAATAAACA